>JAWPHD010006409.1:0-145539 GCA_037043455.1 Cyrtodaria siliqua
CTATAAATCTCGTTAACTGTGACTTTTTACATTGTCACTACAAAAAAAAATTCTTACAGAGGTGGAACTACTGAAAAGACAAGACAGAAACTGTAGTTTAACAGTTCAGCCAAACTTTGTATTTCATAATATATACACAGGTGCTCTAAAATTCTTTCAATTACCTTATGAATATCATGATTGTATACAACACATTTTAAGAATATAGTTTAAACGGACGGAAGTTTAAACGGACGGACAGACGACTCGCCATTCCATAATCTAGCATTCCCATAATCTCTGCTGGCCTATGGCCAGTAAAGCTAAAAACTAGTAAAGCTAAAAACTGATAGGGAACAACTGTATAAAGTTTCATGACCATAGGTCAATATTTTGGCGAGCTGTGACCTATGTTAGGTTACAGGTTGAAGTTTTATAAAAAGAGGCATACTGCAATATGTCCTAATGTCAATAAGCTCTGAAACTAGACAATTAATGAGTAAAATTTATATTTGGCTTACTACCGTAATAGTTATTTTCCTTGATGGTTGAAAATATGCAAATTTCATACTAAGTGATTATAAGTTTTAGTTCTTACAACCATATGCTTAATTGTTATGTGATAAACAGAATCTCACATTCGTGATAATTTCTAATTTAATTTTATAGGCTTGTTAGCAAAACTGATCCGGTGCTTGCTAAGCCGTCAAATCCTGTCAACTCGCTGCAATGTCCTTTTTGTCTCTTCTCTAACTTCTGCATTTTTCGACTTGTACTTCCCATTTCTGATACACCGAATATTGTCAATACCTCATCTGTCATCTAATCGTCCTTGTAACTGGAGACTAATATCTGACCTGTGGGATTAATACATATTTATTCATTACTTTTAACTGCTTTAAACCGATACATGGCAATATTGAAATACCTCTAACTGTAAGAAAATCATAGCATTATAGCTTTATACATAAAGTTGACCTTTGACATGTCTGACTTGGGACTAAGCGTCTCCGTGGCCGAATGGTTAACGACGTTGCAGGTTCAAGTGTCGATTCTTACAGATGGCGGGAGGTGTACAGTACTGGTTCTACCAAGGAAAAGTGGCTGCCTCCACCACAAAATATCGACCGTCATATATCACCTTACATGTGTTGAAAATGACCTAAAACACCATACAAACGCAAAATGAAAAAAGTTAAAGTGAATATTTAATATTTGTTCAGATAGACACACATACAAACAGAATGTATTGTTTGATTTCCATTCCCAATTGTACTTCAAAAATAACAATAACATTGATTTCTACTTTTATTGGTCTTTAAGTCAGGAGACATTGCTCTCTTTGTACACAGCGGCAAGGCCTGGTGGTAGAGTGTCCTCCCTTGCGGGAGGTCGTGGGTTCAATCCCAAACCGGTTCATACCAAAGACTTTGCAAAAATGGTACTCCCTTGCTAGACGTTCAGTATATGAACAGTAGTTCTATGACAGGTAGGCCCGGTGTCATTATGTGACTGGGTGGGGTATCATGTCATGCATCTACTGCATGATAATTTCAATGTGGCAGCCCTATATAAGTTGAGCATAGAGCTCACTGCATTGTTAAAAGTGATTTTAAACCCATGCATACATACTCGTTGTCTGTCTTGCCTATTGATGTACAGCATCAGTACACTGTCATTTCCAAACAATCTTTTTTAATAGCTGGGCCAGGTGTTTCTACTGATACTTTGATCTATGCACCGCGACAGCTACTCCCACCTCATCCGCACACACCATATTTGGCTGTTACAAGAAACCTAAATCTGAAAATAGTTTTCCTAAAATCATAATACATCAAGTGATGTGTGCTGCCTTAAATAGTATAAATTATTATTAGGAAAATCTTTAAAAAATTGTTCTTCTGAGATTACCAAATATTTTATCACACCTTTTACAAAAGGTATGCATTCAGGGCCGTTTGGCCATCTTGTTAAATATATGCGCTTTCAACTTAGTTTTTGAAGCTGCAGTGTTTTCGGCCCATCCTCCATAATTTATCTTGGTGTAAGAGGATGAGCCTGGCATGTTCATTCCTGTTAGGCGCCATATAGCCTTTCACGTGTTGGTGCGCCGTAAAACCCAATTCAATCGTTTGAACTAAATTAATCTTTTGTTACAGTACCAACTTGAGCACATATTCTTTTAACATCAAACATTTATAATTATAACATTTAATGTTTTTTTAACCAATACCAAATTTTATATAAACCAGCAATTTTATACCTTCTGACAGCCATGGTTTGTGTCTCCTCACACAGTTGCAGTTCCACAGCATCTTGCTCAGCCTTTTAAGCCTACCGAAATATAAAACGTAAACAAAATGTTTATCAAAACAAAGAAATGTCAACACTGTGCGACAAACAAGTCAACAGGAAGTTTGATCAATATATGCCATGAGTCTGATTCTCATAGTATGCTAAACTTACTGGGAACATGTATAAAGCCCCAGTGCCTACAGGCCCAATAATTGTAGACTATTCTCCATATCACTCCCCAAATTTTGAAATTTAATTTTATTTTAAATGATTTCTAAAAATAATCAAGTCGTCCTATAATTATTTCTTTAAATTTCCCCCTATTAAAGTTTAAAAGTTGTAAATGTAACCCATAATTAAAAACTCATTTGATAATGGATTCTTTAATATTGATACTTGCATATTTTGAAATGAAAAGAGAACCTCATCTGTTTCAGAACACAAACACATTTTGTCCGAAATATATACTATCCGAATTTACTACTACTTTTGCCGATTGTTTTCCAACCGGCAAACTTTTGCCGATTGTTTTCCAACCGGCAACTGACATAGTTAGTAAAACAGTATTCGGTAAACATGTATTATTTTCTTGAAAATTCTCATTATATTGATACACTTCTTTGTTTTAATAAGCAAGCATATCTTGTGTTTATAATATAAAGCAGGTTAACTTTTGTTTTGACTCCGTGACGAGTCGAATGATTTAATTTGGGAAACCGCGGTCATAAAACCACTTCATTTTTTGTTTATGCTCGTAAACAGTCTTCACAAATTGTTTAAATCAGAAAGTATGCATTTAAAAGAAACTGGAATGAACAGTTTTCTATAGCTACATGGCTAAATACGTACAGACTTGGCTCAGAATGTTCGCGAAAATTGATGACATAATAAGCCATAAATTGTAGTCCGAACTTTCAACACCAAATTTTCTATCGAAAAAAACAGAAATTGACGAGTGACGTGTTTAGTGAAATAAACAATACTTATAGAATTGTATTTATGCAAGAAATATGTTGAGTAATCGTTCCAAAATACTTACTATTGCGCATTTATTAACGCCGCATGGTTTGGTACAACGTTCTTCCAAGCGCGCGTTCCAAACGGTGACGTCATTAACTGTCGCTCGGCAGAATAATCCAGTTTACGCCGGTGGCGTTATAATTTAAACTAGGCTAATAGCGAGTGGAAACTCTTCGAAGTTTAATTACTTGGGCCTAAATTACCGACAATAACATGTTATTTTCAAAGAAATAACATAACTTGTTATCATTTGAATTTCCCGCTCGTAATAAATGTTGAATGCGCATGCGCAATTGTTAAAAAATCAACAACATGTAGGCATTCACACGAGTAATCAGTATTTGTATTTTACTTGATTTAAGTAAAACATAATTAACCAAGAATGGTGCAACAATCTTTCTTTGACCATGGTCATCATGGGCGGATCCGAGGGTGGGTGTTGGTGGAGGACAATCTTTCTTTGACCATGGTCATCATAGGCGGATCCGTAGGGGGGACGACAATCTTTTTTGATCATGGTCATCATGGGCGGACAATCTTTCTTTGACCATGGTCATCATTGGCGGATCCGGGAGGACAACGGTCATCATGGGCGGATCCGTGGGGGAGTGGGGAGCAAGCTAGCGCACCCCCTCCCCCTTAAAAAATTGGCAAAATAAGTTTATTTGTTATTTGGAGGGTTTTCTGCTTGTTAGCCCCCCACCGGTTCCGTGGGGGGTGGGGACTATTTAGTTCTCCACTGGTCCCTGGGATGGGGGGACTATAGGTTTGCACGCTGTTCGTCCGTCCTTCCGAAATGCTTGTCTGGGCCATATTTTCAATACTATAACACTTAAGAGATACCAAACTTGGTATGTGAATACATCTTGGGATAGTGGTGTGTCGAATACTAAAATAAGGTCGTTGTAACCTTGACCTGTGACCTCTGTCATAGAAAATGCTTGTCCAGACCGTATTTTCAATACTATAACACTTAGAGATACCAAACTTGGGATGTGGATACATCTTGGGATAGCGGTGTGTCGCGTACCAAAATAAGGTCATTCTGATCTTGATCTTTGACTTCCATCATAGAAAATGTCTGGAAAATGTTTGTCTGGGCCGGTGGGGGACTATGGATTGCCCTGCAATTCTTGATGCTCTTGTTAACCCAAAAAGATGTTTACCCCACTAAAAGCCCATTTTTACGCACCACCTAACATGAAATCTTGGATCCTCCCCTAGTCACGTCATTAAACCATGATTGACCATGGACTTTAAGCATATGACCTTTGCCAACCATGGTTCATGTGCACCCTGGTAATGGCAGAGGTTGACCATAGTTGACCATGGTAACGTTTCGCAAGGATATGAATAACTGTTGACACATATAGACAACACAGTATGTCTTGCTATTATATTCTTTTATATCGGTATTTTGAAGAGATAGAAACAAAATCCTCCTTGAAGCAAACGGTAAACAAATATGCTAGACTTAATTTAAAAAATACATACATCACGACAAATTACATGCTGTAATATGAACCAGCAGAAATACTTTGAAAAAGAAACATCAGTGTGCAGTCACCTGGAGTGGACAAAAATCAGATCATCTCTTTGCAGTTATTTGGAGTGGATAGCTAAATTAATACATCTCTTGGTAGTGGTTTGGAGTGGGTAGATACAATACTATATCTCTGTGGAGTCATTTGTAGTGGATAGTTAAAATTTACAAATCTCATTGGAGTCATTTGGAGTGGACTCGAATGGAGTGGACTCCAACTGTGGTCCACTGCATATCAACCTCTTCATCCACTGCAAATCAACTTTGACCACTCCAAGTTGGTCTGGGAGCTGTGTCTAAATCAGTGTGTAGGCACAAGGTCTAAGGGAGCCCGGGGACATGCCCATTGTGATTTTTTTTCAGAAGGAAGCCAAATCCTGCATTCCGACGGTATTTTAAGCAGAAAACAGTATGTTTTTAACGCGCGATTTCAAACTTTTGTAATCTGCGATTTCGCAACAAAAACATCGGAAAGAACAAAATAACATATATTTATATGAATACTTGCTTTCTGAAAATCTTTTCGAAATTTTGCACAATCATGGTGTGTTTGGTTCCGAAAGAACGCGAGCGAAAACAGTCAGACTTTTATTTTCTGAAAAGACCACAAGTAAAAACTGGTATGAACTGACCATATCCCTCCAACCCATACCCCACTCAGCTTTTATTGAATTTTTGGCATTTTTATGTTTTGATTTCTGGGGACAATGTGTAGGCACTGCACACAGGACTTGAAACAAGTCGTATACATAAGTAACATATAGTAGATCTATCTTATAAATGTAAAATTCTACAAATAAAACCTTGAGCAAATTTTAGAAACAAAGCCCACATGTTTGACTGATAACATTCTTAACATAACACTTAAACAAAACTAAAAAACACAAGCTGACATTTTCAACTGTCACATTCTCAACATAATACTTTTTGAGAAACTCTTCTTTTTTTCGAACGAGGGCAGACATGTATACCTTCTACCTTCACAATGTGCTTGTTTCTAGTTGTTACAATGTTTCACCCATGGATTTAAATGTGGTATATCAGATTTTTTCTTGGGGTCTAGGGGTTCCAGTGCTCCAAGAAAATTAAAATTGGGAACTAGCCAAGGGGCAAGTAGATTTTAAAAGTCCACTTGACCTGACTAAAAAGTCACTTGCCCTGTTTTTTTTAACTTGCTCCGATATTGTTACATTTGTACCAATGAATAGTTCCGGTTTACAATTTTTGTCGATATTCAATACTTCACTTTTTTACTTTGTTTTAGATATAATTAATCAATAATACACGTGATTAGAATCGAAAAATAAGGTTATTTTCCTTTTATTTATCCACTGCATCAAATAACAAAAACAATACTGTTTTCTTTTACATCTTTAAAATCGCGCTGCAAATCATGTCAAAAAACATACCGGGTCCTGCAAATGAAAAAGGCATATTTAAAGGCAGAGCAAAGGTAAGCTGGTACTTTGTATCTTTTTTCATAAAGGTACTATGAATTCTCTAAATTGTCAAAAATCATGAGTATTATGTTTAATAATTCAATAGACCAGTTGCCTTATAAACATTGTTCTAATGGTATGTATTTATTATGAAGAACAAAGGTCATGAGATGTTCCTTTGTTTTTATCAGGATGGTTGTTTCTTTTAACCCTTAATCCGCTACATAATTATATATAATGGACTGTTCTTTCTTTGAATTAAGACCATTCCATTTATGTGACAAAAATAGCCTGCTCTGGGTTAACAATGTAAACCCTGATCAGCTGATCTTACAATGGGCGCAAAGGCTATTATAGTCGTGCTTAGCGGGTTAAGGGTTAACATTTATATTTATTAACTCTCATCCATTTTTAAAGTATGAACTATTTAAAAATGATTTTACTCTAAAGGTGTTGCTTGTTATTAATTTAGGTTGAATCTGATGAATAAATACTCATAGCCGTCAAAAATTACCTACAGCTCTCACAAGTGGTTTGCTGCATAATTCCTGTATTTTATATATATATATATATATAAATATCTCCATTTATTTATTTTAATTTTTTAGCCTTATTCATTGTTTTAATTAGTTTTGGAGTTGCTTTATACTGTATCCTGCAGTATCGATTTTAGGTTTTAGGTTTTGAGGTAGGGTTTGTGTTATCTGTTTCACATCTTCACACTCTCTTCATAACTAAATGTCAGCATACAGTTTTATCCTTATATCCAACCAGATAATTATGTTCTTTTATTAGTATCATATTTGGCTCCAGAGTGTCTATTCAAAGTAACCAGTCCCTGCAACACTGCCAAACGATAAGCTGTTTTTTAAAGAGTTTTATTTAAACTGCCGTGTATTTTAGTGTTTTTTTGTTTTGTATTTGTTCTTTTCGTGTTTGTGCACCCCTGATGAAGGCGTAAGCCAAAAGCGCTTGGGTTTTTATAAAGCACTGTATAAATGTTTTTTCCCCCATCTATATATATATATATATATATATATATATATATATATATATCATTATATATATCATATATACACACACATTAATAGTTTGTTTTACTTTTGTGTACAAAACAGACTGCTTTAAATCTTTATACACCCCAACAATGCAAATGTAGTTTGTGGAGAATGGTGAACTTAACTTCCTTTTTAAATTCTTACCAAGGTTTATGTTTGCTGTGTAACCAGTAATATATTATGCACTTCTTGCACAGTTATTTTTTTTTAAAAAGTTGCAATGTCATTGTAGTCAAAAAGAGGCATTAATCCCGTCGTACTGATAACATTGAAATATTGAACGTTTTTCCTCTCGCTGCACAATGCACCCCCTGAATAGTCGCCTAATTACAGTCTTTTATGCACCTGTATTTGTAAGACCCCGTAATTTAAATGCAGTATTTTTTCGCAACAAAGTAACAGTTCATCAATCAGTAAAATCAAATTCGTTATTCTATTGCATGTGTTAAACGGATACATGGCAATCTTGATTTTTGTGAAACTTACGCGTCTCATTTTTTTAAGTAACTTGTATATTTGCAAATCATTACAAATACTTACTTTAACTGATTTAAGCAGATGTTGTTTTGCATGTTATTTATTTGGTGAATTTATTGGATCACATTTACACTTTATATGGTAGAACTATGAAGAAAAGTTAAATACATCCAAATTTTAAATATTAAATTAAGCCAAAATGATGGGTGTGGGGTGGGGGTGGGGGTGGGGGTGGGGGGAGTGGGTTATTAGGGGGGCATTTAAACTGGGGTATACACTATAGAGAGAGAAATGTGAAAGATTGAGAGGACGGTAACAGTGATTTATGAACTGGGGGAAGAAGACAGCAGGCAGGTAGGTATATGCGATGAGGTCAAGACAGAGGATGGTGAATTAGGACTTCCTAATGTCCAACAACCCGTATTCGCAGTTTAATATTAATGTTAATTTCTATTGGCCTAACTGAGGACCTTATAAAAAAACAAAAACATCTTTATGACATTTTTCACCACAACAAATAAGCTTGCATAAAGCCACACAATTGAATAATCAACATTTCCAATCTAGACAATTTATGTGGTTTTGAGCTCTTTTGTACCTTAAAAAAAAACAGTAGTGTCTAAACTATCTTGTTTACAAAGGTGGCCAGAAGTATGACACTTTTTGTTACAAACTGTTTTTCTCTTTTTTTATTTTGCCTCAAGATTTTATCAGAACTGACACCCGACTGACATAAAACATTTCAATAATTTTTAAAGTAGCATTGTTCACCACCAGTGGCATGCATTCATTAACCCTTAACCCCCTACATATATATAATGGAATGTTCTTTCTTTGAAATAAGACCATTCCATTTATGTGACAAAGGGGTGTTTTGGGGGAAATGACCAATCAGCAGCCAGACATTGTAAACCCTGATCAGCCTGCGAGTTACTATTCTGTTGTTTACTAATTTACTAATTTCTTCTACAGTGAGACAGGTTGAAGTTAGACAGCAGGATATAATTAGTACATAATAATAGTAATAACTCGGTACAATTGAATGTTACCGTGCCGATGGTTTAATGGTAAAGTGTCCACCTAGAATGCAGGAGGTGGTGGATTAAATCCCCAGCTAGTTCACACCAAAAAAAAAATGTAACAAGAAATGTGGAAATTACACGAAAAACAGGTTTTCCATTCAAAATGTTATTTTAGTCCTTCTTAAAGTTATTGCTGGAAACCATGAGTTGGATGCCAGAAAACTATTTTTCTGTTTTTAGTAATGGTGACCTTGACTCCAGTGACCTCAAATGCAATTCCAAGCATTCATTCCCTTTAAGCTACCTACACAGCAAGTTTTATTGCAATATCTCATTCCTAACTCAAGTTAATGAGCAGACACCATTTGTTCTATTTTAAGTAACAGTGACCTTGACCACAGTGACCTCAATTGCAATTCCAAGCTTCCTTTCCCTATAAGCTGCCTACATAGCAAGTTTTGTTGCAATACCTCATTCCTAACTCAAGTTAATGAGCAGACACCATTTGTTCTATGTTAAGTAACAGTGACCTTGACCACAGTGACCTCAAATGCAATTCCAAGCTTTCTTTCCCTATAAGCTGCCTACATAGCAAGTTGTGTTGCAATACCTCATTCCTAACTCAATTTAATGAGCAGACACCATTTGTTCTATTTTAAGTAACAGTGACCTTGACCACAGTGACCTCAAATGCAATTCCAAGCTTCCTTTCCCTATAAGCTGCCTACATAGCAAGTTTTGTTGCAATATCTCATTCCTAACTTTCCTACATTGTTGTAGACCTTATACTTCTAAAGTTATAAGCCAAAAACAGTTGTCAGGAAAAAGTTAACAGACAGATGGATAGACGGAGGGAAACCGTCACTACAAAACACGTTTTCTACAAGCGTTGAAAAAGTGCAAGAGAGACAACTACCATCAGTTGGTGCGTTCAGTTCTCCTATTGTTTAGCGAAAGCACTCTCGTTAGCAGTTGGGTCGCCGATAGGTACAACGTTGGTAACTAATCTTCCCTTGACTCTAAACCTGAGGTAGTATCGCTGGCCTCGTTGGTACCAAATGTTACCATCGGTGGCCATTGGTAACCCAAAGTTAACCAACGTGGAGACACACTGGGTGCATGCGCGGAAGCTCTCCGCCTCCTTAAAAAGTGAAATCTATTTAAAAATAAGTACACCATTTATTTTTCAACAGAATGTATCAGGTGAATGTTAATATTTCAGTCAAACCACGAATAACCGTCAAAGGTGAATGTGTCTTCTGAAATACCACCCTTACCTGCAAAGGATTCATCAGTCCGGCTATTGAATGCCAATATGATTTATCGTACTTCTGCATCGAAACCTCAACATATAAACCTAAACAACACTATTAACCCCAAAACATTTTCCTCATTCTCGAGTTTTCGATGGGCTTTACATTATTATTATCTTGGCAAAGCTGAAGGAGTTTAATTGTTTGTTTTGACACGTGTGCTAGTGGATTGTACAAACTGCCCAATCAATTATTTGAACAAAAAAAAACTTCATTTGTGTGACAACAAATGAAAGTTTGTCTGTTACAACAGTGACTGAGATAATATGCATATTCAATTGGCCTTTTCCTGTATTTTTTTTATTTCTTCATTTATATAAGGAAGTTTTCTATTTGATTGGCACAGTTTACTACAATGAATTTTAAGCTTCATCTTTCGCTCAAATGCTTTTTAAGATTAAAACTATTGATGTGAACATGTGGATTTATAAAGGGCACAATTTCTGCCATATAAGTATTCTTTCCGATATTATGTTCACATCACTAGCATTGAATTACTATCATTTACTATAATTGGTCGACATAATGCTCAGGCCTAAAACATGCATTTGGCTGAAGATTTCACATGACCATCTGGAATTATTTTTAATGATGGCAGACCATTATAGTCCTTAATACATGTTCTTATTGTATATTTTTAAATATATGCTGTAGTTTATCAGAAATAAAAGCTGCTTAAAATAACCAGGACTAATGTATTTAAAAACAAGAGGCCAAACCCGGCGAAATTCTGTTCTTGTCTTTAAGAACTGTTCATGAACTGCTCCGGAACATTGAGAACAGTTCTTGATCTGTTCTTGATCATCCTTGATCATTGTTCTAGAACATTTGTTCTTAAAATGTTCTAGAACATTTTTAAGAACAGTTCTTGGCCATTTCACGCACTCAGTTGCTTCTTAAACTGTTCTTGAAATGTTCTGGAACAAATTTAGAACCATTCCAGAATGTGTATCAAAAGGATGTGTTCTTAAAGTGTTCTAATACTGTTCTTAAACAATATCAGGAACAATTTAAGAACCGTTCAGGAACTTGTAACAAGAGGACATGTTCTTAAAGTGTTCTAATACCGTTCTTAAACGATATCTGGAACAATTTAAGAACATTTCAGGAACTTGTATCAAGAGGAAATGTTCTTAAAGTGTTCTAATCCCATTCTTAAACAATATCAGGAACAATTTAAGAACAGTTCAGGAACTATAAATGTATAAAATAAATAAAACAAATGTAAGAACTAATTAATAACACTTTAAGAACCCTTGATGTTCCTAAATTGTTCTTCATTTGTTCTGGAAATTGCTAAAGAACTAATTAAGAACAGTTTAAGAACATTTCTTGAAATTGGTAAGAGTACTGTCCCTTTGTTTCCAGCACCTCAATGTGCTTGACATTTATAATTATATTTGGAAATGTGATACATTTGAGAATAACAGAGATTAAAGTCGGATATTTCAAAATAAATTGAAACATAAGAGGTAAGAATACATGAAGTACATTAATAAGTCTTTTTTATTCAACAAAACCTACACAACAACAGGATTAATAAGCAAATTGTTGGTGTAAAGAGTGGGTGGGGTAAGGTAATATTCAGTCTAAATTGACCATGGTGCTAATTTTGATAGATGTCAAGACCATGGTCATTTGAACCTGGTCAACCATGGTTAGAAATGACCATGGTTGTCCATGGTGTCAATATTGCTCAATTTTAAGACCATGATCAACCATGGTTATTAGACCATGGTTCTGAAAACAAATTGTTTATTCACTTTTGTGGAGCGATCCAATTTTGAACCAATTTACTAAGGTAATTTTGGAACAAAGGACATACCAAAATAGGAAAAAATAAATTTGTGTTTATCATAGTTTATAAGAAATTTCCAATCAACAATCTGAACTTGTTTATATGCATACATGTATGTGCTGGACATTCCATTCTCTAAAAATAAAGTTTCATTCATGAACTGTTCTTGAACGGTTCTGGGATACTTGTTCAAGAACTGTTCATGAAATGTTCTTCATCTGTTCTAGAAGAGTTCAGATACAGTTCTTGAACGTTAAATGAGACAAAATTTCTGGAGCTATCGTTCTTGAACCATTCAAGAACAGAAGTTCTTGAACGGTTCAGGGATAATTGTTCAAGAACAAAAGTTCTAGAATAGTTCTGGAACTTGTTCTTGAACCGTTTAAGAACGATAGTTCCAGAAAATTTGTCTCATTTAACGTTCAAGAACGGTATCTTAACTGTTCTAGAACGTATGCAGAACATTTCATGAGCAGTTCTAGAACAATTTACCAGAACCGCTCTAGAACAGTTCTGGAACAATTCCAGAAAATTTCCCCGGGGAAAGAGGGTCAAGAGGGCCTGTGGACACTCTACTGGCTCAAGATTTTATGTATAAAGGGACATAACACTTTCAAAAATCATTCAACCAACCGGACCATGGCGATGAAATACACAACTAGGCTTGGTACTGATCATACCTGTCAAGATTCGTTGAAATCCAGCCAGGGGTTCAGGAGAACTAGTCTGGACAAAGTTAGTGTATTAAAACCTTTAAGGGGTCATAACTCCGCTAAAATTCATTCAACCATAACACGGCAAAGAAATATGCAACTACGCTTGATATTGATCATCCCCACCAAGATTCGTTGAAATCTGGCAAGGAGTTCAGAAAAGACTTGTCTGGAGAAAGTTTGTGTATTAAAACCTTTTAAGGGCCATAACTCTGCCAAAAATCATTCAACCGGAATATGGCGATGACATGCACAACTAAGCTTGATACTGATCATCCTTGTCAAGTTTCGTTGAAATCCAGCCAGGGGTTCAGGAGAACTAGCCCGGAAAATGTTTGTGTATCAAAATCCTTTAAATACCTCTGCCAAAAAACTGTAAACCGAAACGCGATGATGATATGCATAAGTAGGCTTGGTACTGATCATCCCTGCAAGGTTTCGTTGAAATCTGGCGAGGGGTTCAGGAGAACTAGTCCAGACAAAGTTTGTGTATTAAAACCTTTAAAGGGCCATAATTCTGCCAAATATCATTCAACCGGAACATGGCGATGATTTGCACAAAAAGACCTGGAAATGATCATCCCTAAAAAGTTTCGTTAAAATCCGGTCAGGGGTTCAGGAGAAGTCAGGACAAAGTTTGTCTATTAAAACCTTTAAATGGCCATAACTCCACCAAAATCACCTAACCGGAACACAGTGATGATATGTACAACTAGGCTTGGTACTGAACATCCCTGCAAAGTTTCACTGAAATCCGGCTAAATAAAGGCCCTTTTGATTTAATGAGGCCAAAATATAGCATTTTAACTAAATCAAGGGCCATAACTCCGCTGTTAGTGATCTGATCTGGCTGGTTTTCAAACTTGTCCAAGCTTTCATTGATATTAAAATCTGGTAAAGTTTCGTTAAGTTTCGTAGTTTCGTAAAGATCGTATGAAAAATGAAGGCCCTATTGTCTTAACGAGGCAAAATATAGTATTTTTAACTAAATCAAGGGCCATAACTCTGCTGTTACTGCTCTGATCTAGCTGGTTTTCGAACGTGTCTGAGCTTTCATTGATATTATCTGGTAAAGTTTCGTAAAGATCGGATGAAAGAAGACCACTGAACCACACCACAGCTAACCTTTTAATACAATATATTATGTCCATCTCCACATTTATAGCTAGAAACATATATCTGTTGAGGTTATGTCCCTGTTGCTGGACAAACAATTTATTATTGATCAAAGTGAAAAATATTGTATCTATTCTTTATATCTATAAAGTTACAATAGTTTTGCTTCACTCCTGGAAAATGTCATCTGTAAAACACATACCCACATCAAGTGTCATTAATTGATTTGGATCACTTGGGACCCTCAGCCTCATGAAACTAGAATTGGATTACATCTTATTTAGGTTCTATTATAAAATGTCACGCTTTACACACATGGAGAATGTCATGTAAACAAACTTTAATGGAAAAAACGCTTCAAAAAACAATTTTTATCTACTTATGCTTTTGCTGTGGTAAAAACGTGAGTATGAACAGGTAGGAACCAAATGTCAATCTTTTTTGGCAAAATAGAATTTCTTATCGCTAGACCATTAAATTATTTTGACCTTCATGGAGCTCTGGTAATCATGTAGACAAACCAATATGTATGAATGGGGTTTAACGTCCCGTCACAACAGTATGTGTCTACTTCGTTGTAGCAGTGAGCTCAACGCTCAACTTTATCGTGCTGCCACACCGGAATATACCAAGCCATAGACGCATGATACTCAGCGATGTTCCAATGATCGATTATAATCGACAACTGGTCGTCTTTGAATTGACCGACCAATCATCGGCAATGAAACGCCGATTACGATCATCGGATTTTTTGCTCCGGGTCCGTGTTGATAGCCTATTGATCATAATCAATGCTGTTGTTTCAAGCGCGAGTTATCGAGAAAAACGTCCGTCGAACTATTTAATTATCCTGACAAAAAATATAAAATCAAAAATGTGGAACTACTTTGGGTTCGCAAAGTAACCTCCAACAAAGGATAATTTCCCATAAGCATAGTGAGGGCTGTATGCAAATTGTGCAAAGGGTGTTACGATGCTTACTAGCTCTTTTTCTCGAGAGGGTAAATCAGAAGTCTAGGTTATAGTTAATACAAATCTTCTGTCTGGTTTATTTTTTTCCCACCGTTTTTAAGAAAAAAAGCTATCGTCATAACTTCATTGTCGTCGTCATAACTTCATTGTCGTCATTTTTGTCGTCTGTGTCCCCTGGTTAAAGTCACAAAATTAACTTCTTTACATAATTCATTGAAAATCACGAATTTAACAATTGTTCAGAGCACACACTTTCATACATAAACTATACTTAATTTCACTTTAAACAATAATAAAGAATGATGCAATATATAATATAGCTATTTTAAAAAGATGAAAATTCAGCATAAACATCAGGTAATAAACCCACACATTAATACATATATAATATCTGTATTACTTGACTATTAGTTGATCATCGGTCGCGAACATCAAATCGATGACCGACCAAGATATTTTGGCCGATTCCCACCACTATATGATACACCTGCCAGTCACATTATAATGACACACCTGACCAGGGTACCATTATCTTGTCTTAGACTATTTACAGCCGCCCAGGAGTGAGGGGCAAGAAAAAAGCAATCAGGGCCCAGTTGTTCAAAGATCAGTAGCTTAATCCTCGGTTTGTGTAAAAATTTCAAAGTACATTTTCTCATATGTTTTGTACTACTGAACATTTTTAATTTGAATTTCTTAACATAATGCTATCACATGCACAATTTCTGGCAGAAATATTCATTTATCGGAAATTCAGGGAGATTTGAAATTTTGACTTAACGCTCAGTTAAATTAACCGATCTTTGAACAACTGGCCCCTGGGAACCAAGCCTAACATGCAGATCTTTCTGCACTCTTCAGGTATTGTCTGACAATGGGTGCGTTCAGGGTTCAGGGTTCAATTAACTTCGGGTTACAAATGGCCACCAATGGTAACATTTGGTAACAATGAGGCCACCAATATTACGTCAGTTGTAGAGTCGCGGAAAGATTGTTTACCAACGTTCTACCTATCGGTAAACCAACGGCTAACAACTGTGACCGATTTTGCAGGAAGTTCAATTCTAGACATCTTACATGTTATAAAATTGTTCCTATGCGGAAGTAATTTGGAGGTGTTGTGATCACACAAAAACAACAACAACAAACAGATGCCGGACACTGAGCTATTGCATAAGTTTCTGTACAGTCTTCGATCAGTCAAGCAAAATCAATGGCATCCCTCATTAAAGTAGCTAACTCGCCAAAAACAGCCAAATTCTACAACATATGTTCACCGCTTCTAAACCTACTGATGACGAGGTATATATATATATAACTTAATATAAATAGCTTTAACCAGCCACGCCAAACCCCAAAACTTTTACGCATATTAAATCACGGGTAATTTAAGAACCCGTGAAAAAATCCTATACTTTTAATCTGCACATATTATGCATTATTATACGACCTGAACACCTGGACAGAGTTTAGATAAATGGTTTTGTAGTGTAATTTTGTCTTTATTTGGCGGGATATAGCTTCTTAAATCTTATTTTTTTTAAATCTGAATGTGTTTTAATATGATACCATATGAAATTATCGTAGCTCTCAGGTTCAATATAAGCTATCAACCTGTAAGAAATGTGTCCTTGCATTAGAAACCCCAGAATGTAAACACGATCTTAGTTTACATAATGTCAACGTTCAAGTACATCAATTTGTGTTAATCATCTAGTACATGCAAACATGGTTTGGTAACTATTTTGAAAGAAAAAGTGAAAGCATGCCTCGTTACGGAACCCTTACAGTTCAACTGATGATAAATCAATTGATAATGCAACCTTGACCTAGATCACGAGATAGCTGCAGGTGCTTTTTCGGTCAGAGGGTTTTGGCCATACCCAGGAATTTATAGAAGATGTGCAAATTGCTGTCCCCTATCCCACTGCTCACTCAAATGGCAATTAAGAGGAGGTAGAATTTGTTGGTGGTGTTTTTTTAGCAAAATTGCAATAAAAAAAACGTTTAGACTCCCTTAGAAATTATTTAACTAGAAACCTCCAGGGCTGATTAATATACCCCTCCAAATGCCTCTATCCCAACCACTATTAAACTACATTGGTATATGGCACAGGAATGGTGACTCAAAAATCTCACATCCTGTCATTAGTTACACATTTCCGAGATTCTGAGATATCCAGTGGGTGAAAATAAAGGGGTTTACTCGGACTTTATCCTCAATCTCTATATGAACAAGAAATGTCACAGTAAAGTGACAAATGCCCCCAAAGTGTCCTTGTTCCAGAAAATGTGGTCTTCAAGTTGGAAGGTGTGATTTGGTTACCTGTTTTTGACCTATAAACTGCAAGTGTGACCTTGACCTTTGAGGTACGGAGCTGGGTTTTGCGCGCGGCACATCGTCTTGTTATGGTGATCACTTATGCCAAGTTATTTAAAAATCCCTGCAGGGATTGTGATGTTATGGTCCGGACATGAAATTGCGTACCTGTTTCTGACCTATGAACTGCAAACGTGACCTTGACCTTCGAGGTATGGACCTGGGTTTTGCGCGCGACACATCGTCTTGTTATGGTGATCACTTGTGCCAAGTTATTTAAAAATCCTTGTAGGGGTTACGACGTTACAGTCCGGACACGAAAATGCGTACCTGTTTTTGACCTATGAACTGCAAGTTGACCTTGACCTTTGAGGTATGGACCTGGGTATTGCGCGCAACACATCGTCTTGTTATGGTGATGACTTGTGACAAGTTATTTAAAAATCCCTGCAGGGATTGCGATGTTATGGTCCGGACACGAAATTGCGTACCTGTTTTTGACCTATGAACTGCAAGTGTGACCTTGACCTTCGAGGTACGGACCTGGGTTTTGCGCACAACACATCGTCTTGTTATGGTGATCACTTGTGCCGTTATTTAAAAATCCTTGCAGGGGTTACGACGTTAAGTCCGAACACAAAAATGTGTACCTGTTTTTGACCTATGAACTGCAAGATGACCTTGACCTTTGAGGTAAGGACCTGGGTATTGCGCGCAACACATTGTCTTGTTATGGTGACGACTTGTGACAAGTTATTTAAAAATACCTGCATGGGTTGTGACGTTACGGTCCGGACACAAAATTGCGTACCTGTTTTTGATCTATGAACTGCAAGTGTGACCTTGACCTTTGATGTTCGGACCTGGGTTTTGCGCGCGACACATCGTCTTGTTATGGTGATCACTTGTGCAAAGTTAATTAAAAATCAATGCAGGGGTTTTGAAGGTACAGTCCGGACAGGAACTGTGGATGGACTGACGGACGGACGGATGGTGCGATTTCGGGGGCAAACAAATCTAAATAGTAGACCATAATTTAAATTAAATGTATCCATATTGATGTTTTAAAAGCAGGCAGCAATAAAAGATACAAAGCTTTTAATACAATTATCACTACAAATTAGTTATATAAAGGGCTAAAGTTGATTGAGCATCAACGATACACACAGAGCTTACCCTCTACCAGAATGTGGTGGTGTTTTATTGTACTGACATTAGTTTGATGGTGTCATGTGAAAGTTATGAATAGGGGGTCCTCCTCTCACCAATAACAGTTCACTGGTGGAATTTCAAGAGTGCGGTTAAAAAAGTTGAAGAACATGCCGACAAAGTTGTGTTTACAGATAAGGCAATTGTTGTTCGGCGTAAAAATCAGTTTAAACAGACTATTAAATCATTTCAGAATTATTTTATTTTCAGAATTTTGTGATTCTTCGTCTAAATCTGTTTCTCACAGCAATGAAAAGGCTCAGTCAGTTCTGAGAACACACCGAGTTGCATCCTAATAGCATGATGTGATGTCATAATACCAGGGTGTGATGTCATAATACCAGGGTGTGATGTCATAATACCTGAAAGTGATGTCATAATAGAAACAACCAAATGAAATGTGAATGAAGCATTCTGATTGGTTCAGTGATAAAAATTGGACAAATGAAACCAGTTATTTAAAACTCATTAAAAGTGAGTAATGAGATTCTAGAAACACAAAATTCTAATAATAAATAATTCTAAAACTATTTAATTAAAAGAGCGCTTTATGACTGTCCATAGTTGAACATGTTTCTCAAAGATAGACAACTCTATCAAGTTCATGTGTTACAATCTTGTTGGCATTACTTCCCCTTGTAATAAGATTATTACCTTGTAATAAAATCCTTAACCCTTAACCCGTTAAGCACGACTATAATAGCCTTTGCGTCCATTGTAAACCCAGATCAACTTGCGAGTAAGCCTGCATGTAAATCACAGGCTGATCAGGGTTTACAATGTCCGGCTGTTGATCAGTCATTCTCCCTAAAACACCCCTTTGTCACATAAACGGAATGGTCTTATTCAAAGAAAGAACAGTCCATTATATATATATACTGTAGCGGGTTAAGGGTTAAGACCATAAAAATGTGGGAAAGAACTTCCAGTTTAAATTAAGCATTTCTATCTCCCTTAAAGAGACACTGGGCAAACTATTGCCTCTGACATTAAAAGTTCAAATGTTATACCCAACCAAATATGATTAATTAAAGTACATTATTTGCAAATGAAATCCAGATTTTCATTTTTTTAGCCTTCCCTACATTTTTGCTGAAAAAAGTCATTAAAAAAAATAATGAGTGTCCATCAAATTATTATTTTAGTTTATTTGTTAAATGACCGTTCTGGTTTGTTGCTGGCATATATTTAAGTATTAGAGAAATATAAGATAAAAGTTATATTTTCTAGGTTGTTTTTACATACTAAACAAGACAGTGAAAGTCACTATCCTGCCATCAACAGGCAAATTTTCATAACAGATGTACCCTGTTTTCAATATACTTTTAATCGGCACATATTATACAATTATGGACTTTTCAGCTGTTATACATGATGTGATATGCACCAAAAAAATCATTATTGACCGAGGCGATAGCCGAGGTCAATAATGATTTTTTGGTACATATCAACATCATGTATAACAGCTGAAAAGTCCATAACTGTTTTATTATATAACCCTCAATTTACAATTATATAAAACAGGTCAATATCAAAAAAACAATTATATAAAACAGGTCAATATCAAAAAAACAGGTCAATATCAAAAAAACAGGTCAATATCGCTAGATATTTTTTGTAAAAAATTACTTTTTAGCCAATGAAAACGCGTCTATTTATAGGTTATATAATAAATATTGTTATATGACCTGAACACCTGGATAGTCCTGGTAAACGGGTGTGTAGTGTAATTTTGCCGTTATGTTGTGGATTAGTTTCTGTATTCACAGCAATATGTCCACTAAGGGTAACAGGGTTTAAATCAATTTTCATGTAGATACATTCCTAGCATTGTCAAAATAAACAAAATAGTAAAACGAAATGGCCTCTAATTTACCATAATGACTGAGACTGAAAGGGGCAATAAAGAAATATAACTGCCACTTCTGGAATAAAAACATTTGCCTGTGGTGTGCTGTGTGCTGTGTGCGTGTGCTGTTAACCCAAAATTCAGAACATTCATACTACCATACACAAACTTACATAAGGGAGATAATAAGTTGTGTAAGGGAGATACATACTACATACCAGGCCTGCTATAAGTTGTGTAAGGGAGATAAATACTACATACCAGGCCTGTTGTAAGTTGTGTAAGGGAGATAAATACTACATACCAGGCCTGCTATAAGTTGTGTAAGGGAGATAAATACTACATACCAGGCCTGCTATAAGTTGTGTAAGGGAGATAAATACTACATACCAGGCCTGTTGTAAGTTGTGTAAGGGAGATAAATACTACATACCAGGCCTGTTGTAAGTTATGTAAGGGAGATAAATACTACATACCAGGCCTGTTGTAAGTTGTGTAAGGGAGATAAATACTACATACCAGGCCTGTTGTAAGTTATGTAAGGGAGATAAATACTACATACCACGCCTGCTGTAAGTTGTGTAAGGGAGATAAATACTACATACCACGCCTGCTGAAAGTTATGTATAGAAGATGTACTACATACCACGCCTGCTGAAAGTTATATAAGGGAGATAAATACTACAAACCACGCCTGCTGAAAGTTACGTAAGGGAGATAAATACTACATACCACGCCTGCTATAAGTTGTGTAAGGGAGATAAATACTACATACCAGGCCTGTTATAAGTTGTGTAAGGGAGATAAATACTACATACCACTCCTGCTGTAAGTTATGTATAGAAGATGTACTACATACCACGCCTGCTGAAAGTTATGTAAGGGAGATAAATACTACATACCACGCCTGCTATAAGTTGTGTAAGGGAGATAAACACTACATATCAGGCCTGCTATAAGTTGTGTAAGGGAGATAAATAATACATACCAGGCCTGCTATAAGTTGTGTAAGGGAGATAAATACTACATACCAGGCCTGCTTTAAGTTGTTTAAGGGAGATAAATAATACATACCAGGCCTGCTATAAGTTGTGTAACGGAGATAAACACTACATATCAGGTCTGTTATAGGTTGTGTAAGGGAGATAATACTATATACCAGGTCTACTATAATTTGTGTAAGGGAGATAAATACTACATATCAGGTCTGTTATAAGTTGTGTAAGGGAGATAATACTACATACCAGGTCTACTATAATTTGTGTAAGGGAGATAAATACTACACACCAAGCCTGCTGTAAGTTATGTAAGTATCAGGCCTGCTATAATGTGTGTAAGGGAGATAAATATTACATACCACGCCTGCTATAAGTTGTGTAAGGGAGATAAATACTACATACCAGGCCTGCTATAAGTTGTTTAAGGGAGATAAATAATACATACCAGGTCTACTATAATTTGTGTAAGGGAGATAAATACTACATACCAAGCCTGCTGTAAGTTATGTAAGTATCAGGCCTGCTATAATGTGTGTAAGGGAGATAAATATTACATACCAGGCCTGCTATAAGTTGTGTAAGGGAGATAAATAATACACACCAGGCCTGCTATAAGTTGTGTAAGGGAGATAAACACTACATACCAGGCCTACTATAAGCTATGTAAGGGAGATAAATATTACATACCAGGCCTACTATAAGTTATGTAAGGAAGATACATATGACATACCAGTGCTGCTGTAAGTTATGTAAGGGAGATAAATACTACTTACCACACCTGCTTTAAGTTGTGTAAGGGAGATAAATACTACATACCATGTATGTTGCAAGTTGTGTAAGGGAGATAAATACTACATACCAGGTCTGCTGTAAGTTGTGTAAGGGAGATAAATACTACATACCAGGACTACTATAAGTTATGTAAAGAAGATAAATATGACATACCAGGCCTGCTGTTAGTTATGTAAAGGAGATAAATACTACATACCACACCTGCTATAAGTTGTGTAAAGGTGATAAATACTACATACCAGGCCTGCTGTAAGTTGTGTAAGGGAGATAAATACTACATACCAGGTCTGCTATAATTTGTGTAAGGGAGATAAATACTACATACCAGGCCTGCTACAATTTGTGTAAGGGAGATAAATACTACAGTACATACCAAGCCTGATATAGTTCCAGGTCGTTTGTTGATCCGTTTTACTGATCCAGGTTTTATGGTATTTAACAATCTGTAAATATAGAGAAAACATGTCAAAATCAAATTACACCTGGTACAAAGGGTGGCACATGCAATAATCACAGAATATCTGTATATATGGACTTAATTATAAATCAGTTCACCAAAATTTGTTGTACAATTTGTTGTTTTTATAATACAATTTGCTTAAATCCTATGGAACAGACGAGGTTTTTCATTATCAGCCCACAGTGACCTTGACCTTTGACCTAGTGACTTTAAAAAAATTAAGGGGTCATCCTCGCATCAAGCACAGTCCACCTGTGAAGTTTCATGAGTGTGGCGGCAGATGTTGAGGACTTATGAAGAGAACAAGGTTGAGTCTACGGATGGACAGAAGGGTGCCTTAAACTTTGAACTGGGGTGTTACAATCCGTTAACACATAATAATAAGTTATATTGGGACAGCAACATCAGAGGGAGATTCCTGCCCCAATATAACACAATATGATGTTACGTCCCATGTCCCGATATAACACAATATGGTGTTACGTCCCATGTCCCAATATAACACAATATGGTGTTACGTCCCACGTCCCAATATAACACAATATGATGTTATGTCCCATGTCCCAATATAACACAATATGATGTTACGTCCAATGAGCCAATATAACACAATATGATGTTACGTCCCATGAGCCAATATAACACAATATGATGTTACGTCCCATGTCCCAATATAACACAATATGATGTTACGTCCCATGTCCCAATATAACACAATATGATGTTACGTCCCATGTCCCAATATAACACAATATGATGTTACGTCCCATGTCCCAATATAACACAATATGATGTTACGTCCCATGTCCCAATATAACACAATATGATGTTACGTCCCATGTCCCAATATAACACAACATGATGTTAGTCCCATGTCCCAATATAACACAATATGATGTTAGGTCCCATGTCCCAATATAACACAATATGATGTTAGGTCCCATGTCCCAATATAACACAATATGATGTTAGGTCGCACGTCCCAATATAACACAATATGATGTTAGGTCCCATGTCCCAATATAACACAATATGATATTAGGTCCCACGTCCCAATATAACACAATATGATGTTAGGTCCCATGTCCCAATATAACACAATATGATGTTAGGTCCCATGTCCCAATATAACATAATATGATGTTAGGTCCCATGTCCCAATATAACACAATATGATGTTACGTCCCATGTACCAATACAACACAATATGATGTTACGTCCCATGTCCCAATATAACACAATATGATGTTAGGTCCCATGTCCCAGTATAACACAATATGATGTTACGCCCCTTGTCCCAGTATAACACAATATGATGTTAGGTCCCATGTCCCAATATAACACAATATGATGTTACGTCCCATTTACCAATACAACACAATATGATGTTACGTCCCATGTCCCAATATAACACAATATGATGTTAGGTCCCATGTCCCAGTATAACACAATATGATGTTACGCCCCTTGTCCCAGTATAACACAATATGATGTTACGTCCCATGTCCCAATATAACACAATATGATGTTACGTCCCATGTCCCAATGTAACACAATATGATGTTACGTCCCATGTCCCAATATAACACAATATGATGTTACGCCCCTTGTCCCAATATAACACAATATGATGTTACGTCCCATGTCCCAATATTATGATGTTATTAATTAAGTTGTTTTCATATTGGCCCTGTTATTGGTCCAAGGACTGTCATATTGACCCAAGGCCGAAGGCCGCTGGCCAATATGACAGTCCGAGGACAAAAAACTCGGACAATATGAAAACACTTAATAACAATTTTATTAATCAACAGCCACTACAGTATAATTTGTTTTTAATCAAATATTTTGACATACTTTGCGTGTATTTATAGTAGCGTTAATTTCATTTATATGTAGAAAAGAGAGCGCGAATGACGTTACTTAACGTGAATGACGTCACTTAAATCTCGTATTGGCGCGTTTCTTCATATTGGCCTTGTTTTTTCATATTGGCCGGCTTCCGGTTCATATTGGCCGAGTTTGCGTCATATTGTGTGTAGAGTTTCTAGTAAAACAAGGCTAATATAGTTAAGTAAATTAATAAAAGACAATATTATGCTACGTCCCACAACATCCTGTTTCAATTCATTTGTTAAATTTGTGCATTTGTATAATATTGCCGATTTAACAAAATTCATGAACAGAATCTGTATGACTATCGGATGATTGCAAAGTATGGTTAGATTTTTATGTGTGCAAATACAACATACTCGCATAGCAGGACTCCGTTACCGAGGGACTTGCGGAAATCATCTGGATATTCAAACTTCTTTCTTGTTACAGCCTGGAAAGAAAATCAAAATATGAAACATGTATAAGAATAATGTTTCAGCATCATAAATCTGTCAGAAATCAAGTGTGTCAGAAATGAAACAGAAATGAAACAGAAATGATACACGTCAGAAATCAATTGTATCAGAAATGATACACGTGCCAGAAATGAAACACATATCAGAAATGATACACGTGTCAGAAGTCAATGTGTCAAAAATGATACACACGTCAGAAATCAAGTGTGTCAGAAATGAAACACGTGTCAGAAATCATACGTGTGTCAGAAATAAAGTGTGTCAGAAATTACACATGCGTCAGAAATCAAGTGTATCAGAAATCATGTGTTATATGTGTGTAAGATTATAAGAATCTTTCATGGATATCCGGTGAAGATCAGGAATTCCAACACTAGGTATAATTGTTTTTATCAGAACCGAGGCTCTGCCAAGTTTCCTATTAAAACTGTTATACCTAGAGTTGGATTTTTCCTATCTGAACAGCATACCAATGATTGATTCTTGCATATCATTTACATTCTGCGCAATGATGTCGCCAACTACTAATGTTTTGCATGTTTATTTACATACACAATGACGCCATACAACAGTCCTTGTTGACATCACCACCTGACTTTTATAAGTTCCCGTCATGTGTAAGATCAGGCTTTCCATCACTCAAATAAAACGCGAATAACCGTATTAGGTAACTTTCAGAAGTAGTCTGATGGATATCAAGGGAGGCTAATCTGGAGGTTATACTCAATTTTAAGGTTTATGCTACAGATGTATGAGGCATTTAAAGAGGTACTAGTTTTATAGATTTTAGTGATTTTTGTTTAAATGACAACAACTTTATGTATATAGAGCGTGTTTTAACATTGTAATTTCTTATTGTTAGGAAGATGATGAATTGAGATGAATCAAGTTTTACGGGGTACCAGCATGATATGGCACCAAGTCAACTTTAACGGGGCTACCAGCATGGTATGGCACAAACAGTCAACTTTAACGGGGCTACCAGCATGGAATGGCACCAACAGTCAAGTTTAACGTGGTACCAGCATGGTATGGCACCAACTGTCAAGTGTTACGGAGTACCAGCATGGTATGGCACCAACAGTCAAGTTTTACAGGGTACCAGCATGATATGGCACCAACTGTCAAGTGTTACGGGGTACCAGCATGATATAGCACCAACAGTCCAGTTTTATGGGGTACCAGCATGATATGGCACCAACAGGAACAATACAACAGTAGCTTATCCGTTCAAAGGCTGCAATTGGTTGTTTTTTAGTATTCAAGTGCAATATTATATCCTGTAGGACTCAGGTGTCTATTTTGCTCAATGTCAAAGCTGTCCTGAGATCTTATTAAAACTCATTCTTTAAATCAAATTGTGTGAAAACCTGAAACCATCTCCTAAAGTTATCGGTTACCAAGAATGTGTCAATGGACCAATTAATGATTGTGCCTTCACAGTAGTAAACAAACTACACTAATTTATACATGAATTTTGCTCGTCTTACATAATAGTTCAAATTCAATTCGGTGAAAAAGCCACTTAATTCAAGGGCAATAACTCTGTTACCCATACATAACCTTTCATCAACCCCAATCTTACTGAAGCAAACACAGCCATAAAATAAAATTTCTTGAAAACCAGAAAAAGTTTTGGTGCAAAAAAGAATGAGCTAACAAAGACGGTGGATGAATAATGATGAGCGATGAGGGAAACAACAGGCTAGGTATACATATTTAGCTACCCTGGCTCCTGACTACAGTTATATAATGTAGAGCTAAAAAACCTGCACTTGAACACCCACTAAAATCTGACCATATCATAAAAGACGTCCCTCACATCCCAAGATGAATTGGGGTTTTATGGTGTTCTAACACAAAAAAGGTTATATTATTATATAAAAAGGCGATAACAGGAATGAACATTTACAGTCCAACTCTCCATTTACATCTAGATAAAAATATGCAATACGGGCCTAGAACCTTCACACCTGTGGACCTGCAGAGTTGCTGCAAATTCTATTGTAACACTCCATTTTTTGCTGGAGCCATGACATTAACTGTTCTGTCACCACTCAAGTAGCACTTGAAACAATACTGGGATCATATTATGAAGACCTTAATGAACATGGCAAAAATAAACATGAATTTGGGGGGATTTTATCCCTCTATCTGGATTATAAAGCACTGGCCCTATTCTTGCCCAGAACGACTCGGGGCCTCACCTTCCTAGGAATCAAGAAGTCTGACCATGTTATACAATGTTATTCAGTAATAGTAAGTAAGTAGCCTATAGGCTTAAATCCACCTTAAATTATAGGTCATAAACTGCAAAGACCTGTTCAATCGGATCCTAAACTGTCATTAACAATCAAACCTTCCTCAAGCCACTCCCTCAACTACAAATACCGCCATTTTTGGCATTCATTTTCAAGAAAAAAGCAACAACGCGGTATTTACCATATAAGTACAATTTCATATAGGTTTTTGTGCAATTGCCAGCAAATAAATGGAGATGAATTTGACAGGCGACAAGCTGTTGACACTGTTCGTTATCAGAGGCATAAACTGGAGTTGAAATCGGCCAGTACATTAGCCCCTGTCAATATTGACTTATCTGATTATATTAATGGCAACTGGAGATTTCAATTTAAACTAAAGTCACCATACCCTAAACAATACCATGCAAGCATCGGGTATATACAGAACAAATTTGAACAGCAAATAAAAGCATTGCTATCGTAAACATGTGTGGTTCAAAACAGAATGAATCCTTTGATGTCAGAGCTGTAAATAATTTTTGACCCCAATGAGTATTTACTCATCCGATTCAAAATGTATGAGTAGCAATGAACAAGCTCAGAGTAAAACACATTTTTATAAAAATAGTTCATGCGTCCAAAATGGATGCGAATCAATTTAATACATTTAAAAAGACAACTTAAATTCTGATTGATGTTAATAAAACAAAACACTGTACGGCCTTTGTTTTTAATATAAGACCCATGCTTAGAACAATTTTCACCATGTACATATGGAATAAACTGAGCTACAGGACAAAGAAATACATACAAATATAATACTCATGATTTTTAAAAGTTTAGAGTTTTTGTAGTAAATGATGAGTAAAGATACTCACAATTTTAAAAACCTGACGGGTTTTGTAAAAAAGTTATGAGTAAATTACTCAAAAACTCAGCTTATCTACAGCTCTGTTAGGCATACAGAGATTGAATGGAGAATATGCTGAGGAGAGAATATGCAGAAAATATGCTGAGGAGAGAATATGCTGAGGAGCAAAAAAAACAAGAGGTCAATGACCTTGAAGCTCTACTGATAGATTTTGATAGCTACATGTAGGTCAGCATTCCTGTGAAGTTTCATAAAAATCTGTCAAGTAGTTTTTTGTTTAATGTCGAATCAAAATAATTTTCGACAAGTATCAACATCTTGTCATGCTGATCATTTCAGAAAATGTCCCATATCAATATCACTTACAGTTTTCAAGAAGTAGTCGCTACAAACTTGTTTTTAAATATCTATGTTTAGCCGTGGTGGCCATCTTGAATTTCCAGCTGACCTGAAATTGTGCTAGGATTAACTAGATATCAAGAGCAACATTCCTGTGAAGTTTCATGAAAATCTGTCTAGTAGTTTCAGAGGAGTAGTCACTACAAATTTTTACTATACAAACTCTATGTAAACAATGATGGCCACTGGTCCCATATCAATATCACTTACAGTTTTCAAGAAGTAGTCGCTACAAACTTTTAAAAAAAAAATCTGTTTTTAGCCATGGCGGCCATCTTGAATTTCCGGCAGACCTAAAAAAAATCTGGGATCAATTAGACATCAAGAGCAACATTCCTGTGAAGTTTCATAAAAAATCGTCAAGTAGATTCAGAGAAGTAGTCGCTACAAGTTTTTACTGTATAAATCTATGTAAACAAAGATGGCCTCTAGCGGCCATGTTTAAAGTCGCACCGAATGCATTTCGACAAGGATCAACATTCATGTCATTATGATCATTTTAGAAAATGTCCCATATCAATATCACTTACAGTTTTCAAGAAGTAGTCGCTGAAAGTTTATTTATTTTAAATCTATTTTTAGCCGTGGCGGCCATTTTGAATTTCCGGCCATCCTGAAATTGTTCTAGGATCAACTAGACATCAAGAGCAACATTCCTGTGAAGTTTCATGAACATCCATCAAGTAGTTTCAGAGGAGTAGTCGCTACAAGTATTTACTATATAACTCTATGTAAACAAAGATGGCCACTGGCAGCCATGTTTAATGTCGAATCAAAATAATGTTTGACTAGGATCAACATCATGTCATGCTGATCATTTTAGAAAAAGTCCCATATCAATATCACTTACAGTTTTCAAGTAGTAGTCGCTACAAACTTGTATTTTAAAAATCTATTTTTAGCTTTGGCGGCCATCTTCGATTTCACATCAACATTAATTTTTGCTAGGATCAACTAGACTTCATGGGCAACATTTCTGTAAAGTTTCATGAATATCCATCCAGAAGTTTCAGAGGAGTAGTCGCTACAAATAAAAGTTTACGGACAGACGGACGGACGGACGGACGACGGACGCCGCACCACGGCATAAGCTCTGCTGATCTCTGATCAGTCGAGCTAAAAATAGAGATGAAGCGGACTACTCATAACTTTCACACGACATCATCAAAATAATTTGACTAGTGATCAATAAAATAAAAGTCATCAGCATTCTGGTAGGGGGTATTTACTCGGTGTTTATCGTTGGTGCTCAACTGACTTTAGCCCTTTATAAAACTAGTTTGTAGTGATAATTATATTAAAAGCTTTGTTTTTATGTGTACATCTATGTATCTTCTTTGGTGTTGTCTGATTTTAAAACACCAATATGGATACATTTAATTTAAATCATGGTCTAATATTTTCGTTTTTCATATAGAGATTGAGGATAAAGTCCGAGTTAACCCCTTTATTTTCACCTACTGTCAATATCTCGACCTACCGGAAGTTGACCAGATGTGAAAGTTATGAACTGGAAATGGATATGATGCGTATTTTCGTTCCCATTTATTTCAAAATCCTGGTATTTATTTTAGAGCTCCCATTAAAAAAGTTCTATAAAATGTGTAATTTATCAATTATCCTACCTTGTATAATTGATAAATTACACATTTTATAGAACTTTTTTATTGCATCACTAGCAAAAATTTGTTCAGTTACCACAGTAGATCTGCAATTCAGCCTGGAAAATAGTATTACCGGTAGACTTATTTAAATTGTCATGCCAACAAAGCTCCATTTTAAAATTTCAAGCAATGCAGCTGCTGGAGTTAAAACATGACAAATTTTAAAGAGAAATGTTGCAATCAGGCCATAAACACTGCTAAAACTTCTAATAATTTAAACACATGATTCTCAACAAAAAAAATTCTCACACAAACTCGTATAAGAATGAAATTATGCAAAATAACTTCGAAACCAGCGGTTTAGATAGTATCATGGAGATTGGAGCACTCTATGGCGGCTTTAATACGTCAATAACGGTGGGATTAAACACCCAACCAAATGGGGTCATAGACCTAAATTGTAATCCTAAGCCTTGTTTAAACAAGATATTTACTCAGATACTTAGTTTCAATAACGTTCCGTGACTAAACAATCTATCAACATTGATAGAAGAAATTAATGGCTAGTAAATTTATATTAATAACAAAAACATTGACTGCATCCACCTACTGTACTTGGACACTGCGCTGTGAGGCGTGGAGTTTCGCGGCATTTTTAACAATCATGATGGCGTCTAATTGTTTGAATGTATGTATGTATTGTCGCTTTTAAAAAAGTTCAGTCAATATTATCACGATTGTGTCTATTTGTAGCAGTGAGCTTAACCTCGCAGCTGTATATCTTATAGTGCTGGCAAGCTGAAATACCACACCCTAAACACATGACATGATAGTTTTACCTCACCCAGTCACATTATACTGACCCCGTGATGACCAGTCCCAGAACAACAATTTATATGCTGAAAGTTCTCCGGCCATGTTTGCTTCATGAACATTTTATATTTATTTAAATCAAAATCAATACACAACAATAGATATTTACAATTCAACATTGCAATATCTGTGAAAAGCGAATATTAGATTTTGTTTGATGACGTAAAAAAATTAATCCACAGGTAAATGTATTTACATGTATCAATTATCTGGCAATAGTTGTGCAGCTATACAATTCAGATTTACCTCATTTCCCCTGCAATCACGCAGTGGTAAAAGTAGTATCTACATCATGCAAATAATACTTATTTTAACATACAACTTAGTAGCAGTTTTCAATATATGTTTGTCTCCGAGACTATAATGAAATGTTCAAATGATGTTTAAGAGTTAAATTTTTAATTGATACTACATGTACTACAAAAAGTGTGACCATTCATCTTTAACGTCAAGCGAGGGATCTACTAGTACCTTTTTTATACCTCCCGCAGGCGAGTCTCTACCACTAAGCAACTGTCGCAGTGAGGCGTTCCATGCTTTGTAACTATTCTATAAACGTGTTATAGAACTAGAGAAATTGGCGGGATACTAGCCGGACTCCTCAGTTGCTTTCTCACGCCCTAATTTAAAGAAACTAACCAACCAAATAAGGGCATAATTACACTACAAAACTTTTTAACATCAAAACTCTATCCAGATATTCAGGTCATATAATGATGTATATGTGCCGATAAAAAAGTATAAGTTTATTCACAGGTTCTTAAAATACCCGTGATTGAATATGCGTATCTCTTAATTCGATGCTCTGTTTATATTGTGTCTATAGAGTTTGAAAAAAAGAAACGCAACCCTGTATTAATAATCAAATATCTTGGCGTGTATCAAATATCTTGAAGCGCATTTAACTAAAAACTATAATTTTATTTCCGTACACAGTATTTTAATAGATCTGATATTAATATTCTGCCAATTTTGTGTGAATCTGAGTGTCAGATAAACGTTCATAAGCGAAACCAAACGTCATATAATGCGCGCAGCATATACCAACAACGTATTCGGTTAGAAATGATCCTGGCACATATTCGGTTGTTAGGAGGACCACTTATGTTCATGGTGGTTTCACGGCAGTTTTCGCTTGGGACGGAAAAAAAGTCATCTTGACGTGACATAACACCTGGACATCTTGTTAAGGACAGTTGTTGGTCAAAACAGTCTCTCTCAGACAGTGGAATAGTCTTGTTATAGTGCATTTATGCATGCTAAGATGGACAGACACCATATGCTGCAAAATTCAACGGCTATCTGACGGCATCTTCACGATCCTCTTTACCTAAACGTAACATAAAGAAAACCTTACTAAATTTGACAAAAAGGCTGGATTGTTGATAAATGATGTCGTGTGACAAAATTATATATAAAACAGAAAGTGGCATGTGTTCTCGAGTTCATATGCCACAACCCGTGCATCACGTGCATCTGTTAATTTATGTATTTCATGTTTTACTTAAGAATAATTTTCAAAATGAAATACACATATGGTGGAGGTGTCGGTGACGATTTTCGATCACTGGTAAATTAACAAAAGATTATTTGAACAAATAACACTGAATAAATACTGAATCTAAAAAAAGTTACTTTTTTCCTTATATTATAAACCTGGTTGTCAGTGGGTTCATCTCGTTTAATTTGCCTGCTGATGGCAGGATACGGACTTTAACAGTGGCTCTAAATAACCTTATATATGTACACCAGTGCTTTCAGTAAACATTTTCAGAAAGCCATGTGACACTACATTAATTTGTTGTGACCGACATGTTTTGAAGGACAGGAATTTAACATCTGTTGTCACCATTTTGTCATTATGCTGTCAGAGAACAACAAGTTGATGATAACATAGAAATGTTCTGGAGGATTTAAAGGGACACACAACATTCTATTTGTTAGAAATTTAAGTTAATGATGCTGCATCCTAATTTAGCTTCAAGGTTATATATAACTTAAACACAGTGTCAAGATTTTTAACCTTAACCCCCTACATATATATAATGGACTGTTCTTTCTTTGAATTAGGTCCATTCCATTTATGCAACAAAGGGGTGTTTTGGGGAAAATGACTGATCAGCAGTCGACATGTGTAAACCCTGATCAGACTGCGAGTTATTGACAGGCTAATCTGGGTTTACAATGGACGCAAAGCATGCCCGGGAATCACACCGCCAGCATCGCTTTTACAATACCGAGAGCTAAAGGCGGAGGATTTCCGGTAATGCAGGCGAGCAATCAAAATTGCCGAAATTGAGGTATTAGTTCAACATTATGGACAATTGTTTTTGTATTTATTTATTTTTTAAAAAATCGAAGAATGTCATGTGCACTAGCCAATTGACCAAAGCGACTATTCCCAAGATTTGGGCATCAACCATCTATGCATGTTTGAGAAATCCTTCTGCCATATGCGGTTTATGCAGGGAAAAAAATCGCATAACACATGTAGATGCTATATTTTTAATATTCAGACCTTTATATTTATCTTGTCAATTTCCCAGGCCATAGATATAGATGTCTGACGTACATTATGCGAATTTCTAGACACAAATATGGTAAATTGAAAATGATTTATCGCAAGAAAAAGTGCACGGCAATACAGGCAACTTACACTGCAGGCATGCTATGAAATAAGAACAAACTCAAGGTGTGCATATTTGTAATTTTTAGAGATGCATATTTATGTTGTACTATCATGTTATCATTATTATTGTTTAAATATACTGGCATTAACAAACAATCGATAACATCTAAATAGCATAACTTACCCCAAGAAAAACATAATTGACCTGGCCGTTTGGCACTTAAACAACCCCAATAAGAACGCCAAATTAACTAAATATTGAATGTGTTCGAGGTCGATGCAGCAACTACTGCGCTTTGAAAAGAGGTTTTCTCCCCCGATATGTTTCGGATCGCTTTGGTTTTGTTCATGGTGTTGTTGTTTTGCGCAGAAGATACCAATATATGTCCAAAGCGTTGTGATGACGCCTATGTAGACATAATCTAGGCACAACATAATCTGGTTATATTATAGCAATCTATTTTTAGACATTTTGTGACCGACTCTATTTTAGAGGTCGGTACGTATATATGAGTGTGGAGTCCGACTTGAAAAGAAATAAACTTATTCCAGGGTGTTCATTAAACAGAAAAGGGTCGTTTTTGAAATACTTATCCATTTCATTCATTACTGTATTATATATTTAAAGCCATATTCTTCGCCTGTTTTCTAAAATCGACCTTGCGAATTTGAAGTCGATTCAAACTTCGCACCAAGTGTGTCGTCGGAATTATTTGATTTTATTATTTCTTATGGCATCTCTTCAGTTGAATAAGACCACGGTCCAATTAAGTTGCAACTGAACATCGATCTAACTCAACTGAATACAGGTTCAGTTTGATTGAAGAGTGGTCAATTTAAATTGTATCTCTCTTTAATTGAATGAGACCTCTCTTTAATTGGATGAGACCTCTCTTTAATTAAATTAGACCAAGGCTCAACTGGTCGAAGAGAGTTTCAACTGGGGTTCTTTTCAGTTGGCGTTCCAGCAAGTACTATTAGAATATGGCCAGAAAATGTTCAATTAAAAACAACTAGTTTGGCTAGTGCAGTGGATAGCACTTTGAAGTGTCATGAAAGATTCCTGATTCGAATCCAGGATGAGTTTTTTTTCCGAAAGAGTAAGATGTGAACAGTTGAAATTTATTTTTTGAAATGAAAACTTAACACATGTGACGTGCCTTTGGATAGCGATTTGGTGTCCTGCTGTGGATTATTACTATTATATCTTGTATTTATAAACGCATTACCGCCTGTCATAAGGAATCATTAACGCCTGTCATAAGGAATCATTACCGCCTGTCATAAGGAATCAGTCTCATTGACGTCTTTCTGTTAAATTGAATATATGGTAATCTTGAATGTTATAGGCATAAACATTTACAATTCTATTTTTGAATCTATTTTTTTATAAAACCTACTTGCATATAATTAAACCAAAGGTACTGAAATTTTGAGTTTCTATATCATCTCGTTATTCTACCATGCATATGGTGAAGTATATATTCTACCATGCATATGGTGAAGTATATATTCTACCATGCATATGGTGAAGTATATATTCTACATATTCTACCATGCATATGGTGAAGTATATATTCTACCATGCATATGGTGAATGAATGAATGAATGAATGGTGTTTTACGGCACATCGACACATCAATAGGTCATATTGTGCGCAAAAACTGACGAAAGATGAAGAAATGAAGGATTAATTAAAAATTAATGTAAATATATCAAGATAAAACTATTAAAAAATAAGGGATGATATGGTAGTAATATAAACTATATATGTAAATCAACAAATGCCCGAAAACGGGTATATAAAAAAGTAATCATATACAGTCTGACTTCCCTAAGGAAATCTAAAACTAGACTAAAATCTATAGTATTAAATAACTCGGTCATAGTATTAACATTGTAGTACCTTTGACGCATAGGATCAAAGTCTACACATTCCAACAATATGTGTTTGACCGTTAACGGTGCAAAGCAGGGTATACATTCTGGTAATGGCTCACCTTGTAATAAATATGAATGAGTATTACGTGTATGCCCTATTCTGCACCGGGCTAGGACAACTTCCTCTCGACGAATGGGTCTACTAGAAGAGTGCCATTCTCCGAGTAACGGTTTAATTGAATGGAGTTTATTGTTAACTGACAAATCCCAAGCGGTTTGCCAAGAGTTACGAATATTATGTGTTAATACAACTTTTAAAATCAGTATAAGGTAATTTGGTATTAGATATATGCAAATCTAATGCTGCCTTGGCAGCACTATCAGCTCTATCATTACCACGTATTCCTACATGGCTTGGAAGCCAGCAGAAAATAATAACATTATCAATTATAAGAGAACTGTACTTTTCTAAAAGTTGAAGCACAACTGGGTTATCATGTTTCATATTACCCAGTGCTTGAAGAGATGAAAGGGAATCAGAAAAGATTACAAAATGGTCACCATCAGATTCCTGAATATAATTTAAGGCAAGTTCAATTGCCTTAAGCTCAGCTGAAAAGATAGAGGCCTTGTCAGGCAGGCGGCTCTTTATGCTTTGTTTGTGAACAACAGCTGCTGCAGCTACCTTATCTCCATCTTTAGAGCCATCCGTGTATATAAGTTGAAAGTTACTGTATTTCGATTTATTTTCATTAAATTTGCTTTGAAAGACACTAGGGTCTGTACTGGATTTGTTACTATTACAAAGGTCGAAAATAATTGTTGGTGTTTCCAAAGTCCACGGTGGAATTTGTGGTACTTTGTACTTGGCAATAAAATTTAGGTCGATTTCAGTGTCTCTTAATGTTGATTTAATACGAAGACCAAATGGTCGGATGGCCTTCGGTTTTCGATCAAAAAGAGGTTCACAACTAGGATTAAAGACATTATCGAAAGTTGGGTTTGAAGGGTTAGATTTTAATTTAATGGCATATTGAAGGGCTAACTTGTCCCGTCTATGAGACAGGGATGGTTCGTTAGCTTCAACATATAAACTTTCGGCTGGTGATGTACGAAAGGCACCTAAGGCGAGTCGTAATCCTTGATTATGTATAGGATCAAGCATCTGCAAGTACGACTTGTGAGTCGATCCATATACTATGGAGCCGTAGTCCAGCTTGGATCTGATAAGAGATCTGTAAAGTCGCAAGAGGACTTTACGATCCGCTCCCCAGTTAGTGTATGCAACAACTTTAAGTAAATTAAGAGCTTTAAGGCACTTGGCCTTCAAGTATTTAAGGTGTGGTATAAATGTTAATTTACGGTCGAAAATAAGACCAAGGAAATTTTGTCTCATCTACTACTGGTATTGGTGACCCATCCAGTGTTAGATGAGGGTCTTCATGATGTTTACGTAACTGACAAAAGTGCATACAATTAGTTTTAGATTTAGAAAATTTAAAACCATTTTCATCCAACCAGGTCTGAAGTTTATTCAGACATTGTTGCAGTTGTCTCTCAATAGTGTTCATGTTTTTTGCACGATAACATATAACAAAGTCGTCAACATATAGAGAGCAATCCACACCTGGATTGATGCATTTAACTATACTGTTAATTTTTATGCTAAAAAGGGTGACAGAGAGTATGCCTGCCCTGTGGCACACCCATCTCCTGCTCAATGCATATGGTGAAGTGTATGGTGAAGTGTATATTCTACCATGCATATGGTGAAGTGTATATTCTACCATGCATATGGTGAAGTGTATATTCTACCATGCATATGGTGAAGTGTATATTCTACCATGCATATGGTGAAGTGTATATTCTACCATGCATATGGTGAAGTGTATATTCTACCATGCATATGGTGAAGTGTATATCCTACCATGCATATGGTGAAGTGTATATTCTACCATGCATATGGTGAAGTGTATACTCTACCATGCATATGGTGAAGTGTATATTCTACAATGCATATGGTGAAGTGTATATTCTACCATGCATATGGTGAAGTGTATATTCTACCATGCATGTGGTGAAGTGTATATTCTACCATGCATATGGTGAAGTGTATATTCTACCATGCATATGGTGAAGTGTATATTCTACCATGCATATGGTGAAGTGTATATATATTCTACCATGCATATGGTGAAGTATATATTCTACCATGCATATGGTGAAGTATATATTCTACCATGCATATGGTGCATATGGTGAAGTATATATTCTACCATGCATATGGTGAAGTGTATATTCTACCATGCATATGGTGAAGTATATATTCTAACATGCATATGGTGAAGTATATATTCTAACATGCATATGGTGAAGTATATATTCTACCATGCATATGGTGAAGTATATATTCTAAAGCATTAGTGAAAATACAAGTTTTCTGACAATCTAACTATAACAATTGAAGACTGGGGGTGCAATCTTTCATGCATTGTGTAGTAGATATTTTTCTTAAAATTACAAGTTAAAGTTTATGGAAAGGGCCATAACCCTGCATTAGATAATTAATAAAGGGAACTGTATAGTTTCACGACTATAGGTCAATATTTTACCAAGTGATGAGCTGGTTAGGTTGCATGTTAAAGTTTTATGAAAAAGTGCACAATTCTGCCGAAATGAAAGTCAGCGTTATGGGGCATTTCGGTGGCATTGAATAATTGAAGAAGAACTGTACAAAGTTGTATGACCATAGTTCAATCTTTTGCCAAGCTATTTTGAATTTGAAAAGTTGTGTTTACGTCATTTTTAGCACATGTAAGGCAATATAATTATGATGGTCGAGTTCCTTTTTTTCTTCCTTTTTTTCTTTTTTTTTGTAGTCGGCCACCCCCTTTTTGCTGGGTAGAACTATTATTACTGTATACTGTATCCGTAAGAATCGAGACTATCTCACTAGACAAGTTGAACTCCCAATGGGATTCAAACCCGCAGCGGTGAGAAGCGAGAACGTTTAAGACACAGAGTCTTTAATTACTATCCTCGCCACAGAGGCCATAGAGATCCTTTTGCCAATTATGAGCCAGATTAGGTGCAGGTTAAAGTTTATAAAAGGGGCATAACTTTGCCAAAATGAAAGTTAGAGTTATTGGGCACCTGTAACGACATTTCTTGAGGTAAGATGAGGTAAGTACGGGGAGTATCGATGTCCACATTCTGTGAACGGTCGCTTTGGTCTATTGGCTAGCGCAAGGTGTTCTCTGCTGATCTTTGATCAGTAGAGCTAAAAATATAGCATCTACTTGCGCTATGCGATTTTTCCCACATAAATTCCATAAGACACAAAGGATTTCTCAAACATGCGTAGATGGTCGATGCCCAAATTCGTGGAATAGTCGCTTTGGTCAATTGGCTAGCACATGATATTCTTCGATTTTTGAAAAAAGGTTTTAATACAGAAACAAACATCCACAATGTTGAACACCTACCTCAATTCCGGCAATTTTATTCGCTCGCCTGCATTACCGGAAATCCTCCGCCTTAAACTCTCGGTATTGTAAAAGCGATGCTGGAATTTTATTTTTTTATTTTTTTTATTTTATACGACAAATGGAAAATGGCCTCAGCACAAGGCAAAAATAGTAAAACATACTACTGAGTACTTCCAAGATTGAAAACACATTTTTAATAGTGTTAAATACTTTCAGCAATTTTTTTATTATTATTTTTTTTTTTTATTTATATTTTTTTTTTTGAAGAAGAAGACATAAAAATTACCGGGGCGGCATAAAAAAACAGGGGCGGGCGGGGATGAGAATCTAGCAATTAATTTATTATGGCCTAATGCAGATGAAGATGAATACTGGAGATGAAAATCTTGTTCTGGTACCTATTCATAACTTTCACAGAGATTATAATTCAGTAGGTGAAAATAAAGGGGTTTACTAGGTCATTATCCTCAATCTCTATATGAAAAATGAAAATATTAGACCATGATTTAAATTAAATGTATCCATATTGGTGTTTTAAAATCAGACAACACTAAAAGAGACATACACAAAAAACAAAGCTTTTAATATAATTATCACTACAAACTAGTTTTATAAAGGGCTAAAGTCAGTTGAGCACCAACGATAAACATCGAGTTTACCCCCCTGCCAGAATGTGGAGGTCTTTTATTTTATTGATCACTGATTAGTCAAATTATTTTGATGATGTCATGTGAAAGTTATGAATTCTACAAGCAAACAAACCTACTACATAAAAAGTATGTGTTGCCAGTTATGGAATTATACTAATGCATATCCCTCGGATAAAATTCATTTATTATGGACATGCTAAATGGATCAGGAAAACAGAATTATATTGGCAGAACAGTGCCAATTGCTATGTTTTTATTTTTATTTAATTTATACTTAATTTTTATGAAATGCGAAATGTTTGTGAACAAATTTCTCTTGCATTACAATGAAAAGCAATATTATTAAAGCCAAAATTATACACAAAATTTTTCTGTAGGGCTGTTTTGATTTGATTTAGTATAGGTGTTAGTACAGGTGTAAAAGGTCACTTGCTTGTATAAATACTACACATACATATATAAGAAACAATTTAAAGGTACAATAATTCAACAAATAAGCTATTCCCACCCATGAAGAAAACCATTTCACAGTAAATCAACCAAAAAAGATTTTACAACAACAAAATTAAAGTACGGAGCAGAGGTTGATTCAGGTGGGCATGCACCCTCCTAAAATTGAGGTTACGAAAATTTATGGGGAAAAAAAAGTTTTTTGGTTGTCAACTGTTTTTTTTAAAAGTTGTGCCACATGCTTATTTCAGCAAGGACAATTTGACTATAAATTTTGAAGACAGTGGTGCAATCGGTCATGAATTGTGAATTGTTTTATTATAAGACCATTTTGTCAATATTTTGCCAAATTATGAGCTAGGTTAATTAGGTTACAGGTTTTATAAAAAAGGGGCATAACTCTGCTGAAATGAATTTTAGAGTTATTGGACGTGTCAGTGGCATAGCATAATTGTTAAGGATTTAGAACTGTATAAAGTTTCATGACAATAGGTTCAATATTTTGCCAAATTATGAGCTTGGTAAGGTTGAAGGCTTGTTTTATGAAAATGGGGCATAACGCTGCCGATATGAAAGTCAGATTTAATGGCCACGTGTAACAACATTTCTTGAGGTAACATGAAGTCAAAGTGAGATGGGGCCTAAGGTGTGGTTGACCCTTGGTTATGGGGTCAGTAGGGTGAAGTCCGAGATGGTTTTTGGTTGAATTTTCTGAATTTTAGCTTGGAGGTATACTCGTAATACTTCTCATGTGAATATATATTTTCAAATGAATTCATTTAAGTCACACAATATACCGAAGAGACGCGGAAATCCTGGTTAAACTATACTAAATTTTATCGAGTTTTGGTATAAAATATACTAAATTTTATAAAAAATATTCCAGAAATAATCATTTTGATCAAACTGTTGGAATTCGTGAGAACATAGAATGTATGCGTTTGAGCGTGATTTGACATCAAAATGCACGTGTCTCACGTCCAGTGCGTGAGACTTGACAGGTATGTGCTGTACTGTACAATATGTGAGACTTGACAGGTATGCATGGACTGTACTGTTCAAACCAAAATGCTGCTCTGCTCCAAGTCTAAATGTCTCAAGAAATGGACACATGCAGAAACTTCACAAGAAATTTAGTTAAAGACTCGTAGAGCTAGGTCAAATGTTAAAGGGAATGCCACACAGCCAAACAATCTTTATTATTGAGAGTTCTGAAAATCTTGTAAAAGGGTGAAAAAATTATCAACAAGAAATCCGTGGATTCACATATCTCGCCTAATGGGGGCTGGATGTAAAAATAAAAACGTCAATGGTGCTTAAATGAAAGTTTGTAAACATTTCAGTAACTAAAAACAACGGAGTTTGCCGTTTGCTTTTGCTGAGATGACATCTAAGTGCATTTGTTTAAAAACAAAATGCCATTCTATTAAAAACAAAATGCCATTCTATTAAAAACAAGAGGCCCAAGAGGGCCTGTGGATGCTCTACTGGCTAAAACAAAACTTTTATATCAAGGGCTGTCGACATAAAATTCCCATCATTATTTTTTTAAAACATTGCAAAAACAACTGGGATAGGATGGCCTTAGATCATGGGAATTAGGTCTGCTGTGTCCAGTCTGGCATGGGTATTTTTTAATTTGTCCCACTTCTTCTATGAATGAAATTTCATAAAAATGGGTGTGGGGTTATTTTAACATTCTAAACAAATATGGTAAAGATCAGATAAAACATGAAGTAACTACAGATTTAACAAAGGAAAATACAACATAGCATTTTTCAACAAATCAAGGGCCATAACCTGTCAGTACTAACAATATCTAGCTGGTTTTCGAACTTGTCCAAGATTTTATTGATATTCCACGCTTTGCACAACTAGACATCATACTGAGGCTTCCTGCCAAATTTTGTAGAAATCCAACAAGCCGTTTAGGAGGAGTAGCGCCGACAAAGAAATTTAAAGTAAAAATGTCAAAGTGCCATAACTCAGCGAACTGAAACAAAAGTACAATATGCACAACTAGACATCTAACCGATGCTTCCTGCCAAGTTTCGCCGAAATCCAACAAGGCGTTTAGGAGGATAGCGCCGATAAGAATTTTAAAAGTAAAAATGTCAAGGGGCCGTAACTTCATCAAAAATCAACGAATCGGAAAAAAACACAATAGGCACAACTAGAAATTATAGCAATGCTTCCTGCTAACATGGCGTTAACACCAAAAATAATGAAATAAAAAAAATAAATAAAAAAATATCAATCAATCAAATAAACAAAAACATAAACAAAAATAACAAAGAAAAAAAAAAATAATAATAATAAAAAAAGAAGAAAAAAATTATAATAAGAAAAATAATAAGAAAAAAAAAAATAAAAAAAAAAAAAAAAAAAAAAAAAAAAATATATATATACATATATACATATATTTATTAAAAAAAAATAAAAAAAAAAATACACTAATAATAATAATAAAAAAAAAAAGCAAACCATCTGGTAAAGTTTGGTAAAGATCAGATGAAAAATGATAGCCCTATATCTTATTAACGAGGCAAAATATAGCATTTTTAACTAAATCAAGGGCTCTAACTCTGCTGTTACTGGTCTGGCTGGTTTTCGAACTTGTCCGAGCTTTCACTGATATTAACAATCTGTTAAAGTTTATTATAGATAGGATGAAAAATGAGGCCCTTGGACAATTGAGCTAAAAATCATCAGCTCCAAAAAGTAGGTCAAGATCATAGATGAAATCCATGCATCCAAAAAGATGCACTACCCAAGACACAACTATGTCAAAATAGAATATGTTTTCTTCCGAAGATTAAGCTATATTAAAGGTAGGTTTAAAACATCTAGTGCATTATTATGAATTATAGTTCATGAGAAAGTGATGTAACTATAACAATTTAAGTTATCTGCCCTTTACTTGGATGGTGAAGGTCACATCCACATTTGCTTTGTGACGTTGCAATGTTCCACTCAAGATACAACTATAAGCAAAGTTTGAAAGGTCTTAGTGCATACAGTTTGTGAAAAAGTGACATAAACGCCAAATTTGAAGGTAAAATTTATAAGGTTATCTGCCCTTTGCTTGGAGGGTCAAGGTCACTTCCACATTTGCCTTGTCACATTGCTATGTACCACTCAAGATACAGCTATAAGCAAAGTTATTAAGGTCTAGTGCATACAGTTTGTGAAAAAGTGACCTAAACGCAAAAGTTGAACCTAAAAATTATTAAGTTATCTGCCCTTTGCTTGGAGGGTCAAGGTCACTTCCACATTTGCTTTGTCACGTTGCGATGTACCACCCAAGATACAACTATAAGAAAAGTTTGAAAGGTCTAGTGCATACAGTTTGTGAAAAAGTGACCTAAACGCCAAAGTTGAAGGTAAAAATTATAAGGTTATCTGCCCTTGCTTGGAGGTCAAGGTCACTTCCACATTTGCTTTGTCACTTTGCAATGTACCACTCAAGATACAACTATAAGCAAAGTTTTAAAGGTCTGGTGCATACAGTTTGTGAAAAGTGACCTAAACGCAAAAGTTGAACCTAAAAAATATTAAGTTATCTGCCCTTTGCTTGGAGGGTCAAGGTCACTTCAACATTTGCTTTATCACGTTGCCAGGTACCACCCAAGATACAACTATAAGCAAAGTTTGAAAGGTCTACTGCCTACAGTTTGTGAAAAAGTGACCTAAACGCAAAAGTTGAACCTAAAAATAAGTAAGTTATCTGCCCTTTGCTTGGAGGGTCAAGGTCACTTCCACATTTGCTTTGTCACGTTGCGATGTACCACCCATTATACAACTATAAGCAAAGTTTGAAAGGTCTAGTGCATACAGTTTGTGAGAAAATGACCTAAACGCAAAACTTGAATGTTGACGCCGCCGCCGCCGGAAAAGCAACACCTATGTCTCTTTTTTTCTTCGAAAAGGCGAGACAAAAACGGATGATCAACACAGAAGTTTTTCTTCGAAAAGGCGAGACAAAAACGGATGATCAACACAGAAGATACCTTTAATCGTTTGAAGGTTCTGTTGAAACGGATATGGAAGCCGCCATTTTTAGAGCTAGTCATCACAGTTCTAAATGACCATGTATGGAATATTGATAAATATGAAAATTTACTCGTTTATAGGGAAAAAATTAATGTAACGGTATGAAGAATATGTATAACTAATGGCAATAATGCTTTATATATGCCCAGTTAAGGAGTTTGCATTCATTTGCAGTGATTTGCTTTGCTTTAAATGATATTTATCAATATTCCATATATGGTCATATGGAACCATGAAATCGTAGTTTTCAAAATGGTGACTTCCATATCCATTTAAGTACAATATTTCTTTATCATCCGATTTTGATAATTTTTTCACCTTTTTGCAGGTTTTCAGAACTCTCAATAAAAGAGCTTGTTTGGCTGTGTCGCTACATTCCCTTTAAGGTCATTTGTGGAATGGAGCTGTACTACCCAGTCTCCAACTATGATCCAGATTTGGTTGATCTCATGCATGAAATTCCTAAGAAACTGACTTAAAACACAGATTGCGTAAATTTGACCAATTTATAAATAACGTGCAAAAGTGAAAGTCATTTGTACATCTAGAGTATGTGAGAAATTGACTTCAACACAAAAAATTAACTAAGGATGCTGGCTTGCATAAGTTAAAGCTTAAACAAGGATGATATACAATTTCAAACATGAAATATGAAATGTCTGCGCATTAAATGAAATATCTGCGCATTAAATGTAACTTTGGCTGTACTTCAATAATACTTCAATGAGAAGGAACCTAAGTGCAATTTGTTCAATAACAACAAGCACCGCTGGTCGGTGCAGACACTTGACTTTCAAGGCCAGATTGTTTATGGGAAACTATGTTGATGGGCATAATTTTGCTTAATTGTGTTACAGAATTATTGTATTAATTGTTATCTGATGTTTTTTGTAAGTATAGAAGGTGCCATAATTTTGTTAAAATAAAAGCATGAGTTAGGCCAAAAATAAAATTATGTTTGTTTCCCCTTCCCGACCCATGCAAAAAAGGGTTGGGTAGGTAGGTAGGTAAAATATTTTTTTTATTTCATTTCTTTTATTTGAGATCAAAACTGGAATACATGCTACCTATAAGACACATTTAAGACAAAAAAAATAAATAAAAAAAATAAAAATATTTCGCCAGTGTCGAAAACATAATTCGGGTCGCGGCAATTTCGGTGGGTCGGTCGGGAAGGGGAAACAAACATAATTTTATTTTTGGCCTTACAGAACCTGGCTGTATGATGTTGTCTAATGATGCTGAATACATGTGTGAAGTTTCAATTCATTATCTAAAGTGGTTTTGGAGATACAAGCTTACATAGAAACTTTAAATGGGACACAGACGCAGACGACAATGACGACAATGACGATGCAGACGATGATCAAGAGATGACAATAGCTCTTTTTGTACTTCGAAAACTAATAAAACTGAAGCTTATAATCAACCCAGGTAATTATTTCAAATTGCCTCCAGTCCCTTTAATTTCACCTTTGAACAGGAAATTGATTAGAAAATTGAAAATGTTCGAACATCTTGTGTTTTGGGGGAAAACTGGCAGCTGTCCCCCAAGGCTAACGGATGGCCAAGCTATTACATGTTTATAATGTTGTAAACTGTCTGGGACAAAACATAATCTAAATTGATGACCTCGCTGGCCTGACACCTAACATCAAACATGACCTAGCTGGCCTGACACCTAACATCAAACAAGGTAACACATCCAGCACTGTATAAAGTAGCAACTTAACAAGACAAAAATATTTTTTCAAGTGCAGTAGAATTTTTCTATTTATAAATCGTGCCTGGAAGATTTTTTCAAGAAAAATGTAGGGTTGGAGGAGAGTAGAACAAGAGCTGACGGAGAACAGCGCAGCTCGACTATTCGATTTTTCAGAGAATAATAAATTATAAAGCCAGTATATACCATCAGAAAACAAGGCCAAAACAATGTGAGCATGGGGTTGGTGGGTCGCAGCGGGCATAGAAACTCGGGCCAATAAAAAATTATTGTTAGAATTTCATACTAATTTAAAATTCAGGGCAGGGTGTGAATTTTTTTATTTTTTATTTTAATCAGTTTTAATCCAAAATTGCTGTCATTTGAAAGAAACTTGTGGTCAAAAGGCAACTCGGGGAGGGAGCTAGGGATGAGAAACTAGCAATTTTTTATTGTGGCCTCATTTCAAAGTTTTTTTATTAATATTTCATCTCTGTATCTGAATTTAATCTAAATTGTTTAATGATTATGTAAATAATGATTGCGTTCAAATTTAAATTTTGATATCCACATAATGGAAGACAGAATGAAAACAATAGAGAATAGGTGTAGATATGATAAAACAAAAACAATAGGCCCAAGAGGGCCTGTGAATGCTCTACTGGCTAACATGGCTCTTATAATATCAATGAAGCGAGTGACTGCTATTTATGTTTTCTTAAAGTTTCGAGCAAAAAACAGCTTTTTAACTAAATCAAGGGCCATAACTAAAGAATCTGGTAAAGTTTGGTAACGATCAGATGAAAAATGAAGGCCCTACCGTATTAACGAGGCAAAATATAGCATTTTTAACTAAATCAAGAGCCATAACTCCTCTGTGACTGGTTTTCGAACTTGTCCGAGCTTTCATTGATATTAACAATCTATGCAAGTTTGGTAAAGATCAAATAATAAATGAAGGTCCTAGAGTGTTCACAACGCTTAATATGGCATTTTCCAGCAAAACAAGGGCCATAACTCTGTTGAAATTATTTCGATCTTGCCGGTTTTTGAACTTGTTCGAGCTTTCATTGGTATAAAGACACTGGCAAAGTTAAGTAAAGATTCGATTAATATTGAAGGCCCTAGAGAGTTCACAAGGCAGAAAATAGCATTTTTCAGAAAAAACAAGGGCCATAACTCCGGTGTTAATGATCCGATTTAGCTGGTTTTCAAACTTGTTCGAGCTTTCATTAAAATTAACAATCAGTGCAAGTTTGGTAAAGATCAAATAATAAATGAAGGTGCTAGAGTGTTCACAAGGCAGAAAATGCCATTTTCTGTTCACAAGGCAGAAAATGCCATTTTTCAGAAAAAATAAGGGCCATAACTCTGGTGTTACCGACCCAATTCAGCTGATTTTAGACCTTATTCAAGCTATAATTGGTATTAACAATCTGTGTAAGTTTGGTAACGATCAAGTAATAAATGAAGGTGCTAGAGCGTTCACAAGGCAGAAAATAGAAATTTCCAGAAAAAACAAGGGCCATAACTCCGGTGAAATTATTCCGATCTGGCCGGTTTTCGAACTTGTCTGAGCTTTCATTGATATTAACAATCTGTGCAAGTTTGGTAAAGATCAAATAATAAATGAAGGTGCTAGAGTGTTCACAAGGCAGAAAAGGCCATTTTCCAGAAAAAACAAGGGCCATAACTCTGGTGTTACTGACCCAATTCAGCTGATTTTCGAACTTGTTCAAGCTATAATTGGTATTAACAATCTGGGCAAGTTTGGTAATGATCAAATAATAAATGAAGGTGCTAGAGCGTTCACATGGCAAAAAATAGCAATTTTCAGAAAAAACAAGGGCCATAACTCCGGTGTTACTGATCCGATTTGGCTGGTTTTCGAACTTGTCCGAGCTTTTATTGATATTAACAATCTGTGCAAGTTTGGTAAAGATCAAATAATAAATGAATGTGCTAGAGCGTTCACAAGGCAGAAAATAGCAATTTTCAGAAAAATACAAGGGCCATAACTCAGGTGTTACTGATCCGATTTGGCTGGTTTTCGAACTTGTCCGAGCTTTCATTGATATTAACAATCTGTGCAAGTTTGGTAAAGATCAAATAATAAATGAAGGTGCTAGAGTGTTCACAAGGCTTAATATGGCATTTTTCAGCAAAACAAGGGCCATAACTCCGGTGAAATTATTCCGATCTGGCTGGTTTTCAAACTTGTCCGAGCTTTCATTGATATTAACAACCTGTTAAAGTTTGGTAAAGATCGGATGAAAAATAAAGGCCCTATTGTGGTAACAAGACAAAAGTTAACGACGGACGACGGACGGACGGACGACGGACAACTAGCCATCCCATAATAACCAGCAGAGCTAAAAACATTCGGTGGTGCTGATGAAAAGGGGGGGGGGGGGGGGATGGTTGGGAGGGAGGATGGATGGGCGGGGGCGTAACATAGCTATAGGTGTAGAATTTATAAACCAAAACAACACAGAAAAATGTAAAAACAAATTGAGATTTAGGTAGGGATCCCGGGCTGTGGAGGGTAAAGACTGGATGGAAAATGGGGTTGGGGGGGAAGGGTGATGGGGGATAGGAGGGAGCCCATGCCCCAATATGGGTGAAGTATGAATAAGATGAATAATGCTATAAAAAATCCCAAAATTTGGGTGACATAAGAAATATATTTTAAGAGATATAGATATAACATTGGTTGTGAAAGGATAAGAAATGTAAGAGAGATAGACTTGTAAACACAGCAGATCACTAAGCGGCCTAGGAATCTTTATGTGAGAAAGCTTTGAGATGGCTGGCGGAACGTCGGTGGTTCTAGCCAGGTGCCCGGCCGAAAATGTCTGAAGGGGCACCTGGGGTCTCCACCAATGGAAGCTGGAAAGTCTCCATATGACCTTAACAGCTGTTGGTGCAACTTTAAAATCCAATTCAATTCAATGTGTCCAAACTATCTCCGTAGCCACACATTAAACTAATCATCAGACGGACAAATTAGAGTAACACTACAATTATGAACCCCAACTATTGTAGTGCAGCTATAAAAACAGGAATAATTTGGAGAATGTTATCTGATTTAACTATGCAGGGTACGTGTAGTAGGGTGAGACAAATAATGTGCATTTTCTAATTGTTGGGAACATTCTCAATGTGAAATACTTCACTATTATATACATCACAATACATCCCAGGTATCAGATACAGTAGTTGTGTTAACCCTTAACCCTCTACATATATATAATGGAGTGTTCTTTCTTTCAATTAAGACAATTCCATTTATGTGACAAAGATCAGCAGCTGGACGTTTTTTTGTAAACCCTGATCAGCCTGCAAGTTAATCTTGGTTTACAATGGACGCAAAGGTTATTACAGTCGTGCTTAGTGGGTTATGGGTTAAAGGGACACATGACAATCTTAAAGTTTTTATCAAGCATTATCTTGCTTTATTAATCCAGTGTCACTTTAACTAGAAACCTGCTTGCATATATATCAAATAAGATTTTGAGTTTTCAGTTTTTCTTCATTATTGTACCCTATGTTTAAAGGGACACTGTCAGTAAGTAAGCAGATATTGAGCATAACCAAATAACTGTCTGACTATGTATACATGAAAACATGAGCAGTCTGTTACGAGTAATACATTCATGAGTTTGAAAAAAAAATATTAAATTATTATTTGTAAATAAAGTGGGACCCACCGTATTTACCTTTTCTGCGATCACGTGACTTCAATTAGCGCATTAGGTTTTCACCATAGTATGTATTGCATAATATGTATAGCCCGATTAGCTCAGTCGGGAGCTATGTCAACCACTTTACGCTCACGCTCACTATTATTACCGCGAGTGTAATTTTAGTTCGGGCTGCGAGTTCAAACGCCCGAATTGGTTTCTCTTTTTTTTGTACCTCGATTGAATCCGTCAAACAATCCTGCTTTAATTAGTAAATATTCAATAATGTTTGGTGTGTAATGTTTGCGAACATAATTAGTGTGTGTTTTATAAGCTAGAAGTTACGGACAGTGTCCCTTTAAATACATTATTGGTGCAATATCATCAACATTTTAGAAATATGTAACACAATTTGCTAATAATATTGTTATATTATTGATTAAATTAATTAATTATGCCAGTTATGTAGAAAAAGGACGCCCCTAGTTCAAAAAAAAATCAAGATTGCCATGTGTCCCTTTAAAGTGACACACAATTCTTAAAATCTTGCCCAATCATCCTAGTTTTCCCCAGATATGATAATTTGTAAATTATTTCAAAAGAAACTGTTGGCATATTTATATTATTTGTTCCATAAATTATGCACCATTAAGAGATACAGGGGAAAAAAATCCACGAATTTCCCGGTTTTATCCCCGATATTTAATTTTTACATTTCACTTTAAAGTAAAGTCATCTAAAGGTACTAATTTAATGCTTCGTAAATAAATACTGGAAGACTGATTCAATTTTTTTCATCAAGATATCCAGTGGTGCATGAAAAATTGAAAAAAATGTATATTTTAGCCTACAGATCGGTCTTTAGCCAAATAAAATTATATGTGTTTCGATCCTTAAAGACACATTTCCCAGCTGATTGTAGTTGTTGAAAAGTCATGGATAGCATGCTTTTTAACTGCTTACTTCTCGCTGACTGATTACCACAGAGACATTATATTGAGGCCCCATCACAGTTTTTTTCTTTTCATTTACTATTACCTTAGTTTTTGATATAAGATATATTGTAACTAAAAAAAACACTAGATTGTTTATTATGGGGGAGCATATAGTCGCCGCTTTTTCCGTCCGTCCGTATGTGCGTCCGTGCGTCCATGCGCTTTTTGTCCGGAGCATGACTCAAAAAGTATGCTTGATTAAAGTTCCTGTGAATGATAAGGATAATGAGACGGAGTGCAGTTCATAGGAACTATAACTCTAGCTTCACTACTTTTTTAATTATCTCCCTTTTTTGAAAAATCTTATCCGGAGCATAATAGAGTTCCGTACGGATTCATTTTGAATCAGGAAAGGTTATGAATGAATGAATATAAATCAACTAAAAGGAAGCAGAACAGGAAATGTTCAAATCTGACCACAGAGTCACGATTTGAACAAACTTGGTAGATGACCATAACCTTAAGGTAAATGCAAAATATTAAACCTCTGGCTATTGTAGTTTCAGAGATGAATATTGTTCAAGTGTTTCCCTATATAAGTCTATGTTTAATAGGTGACCACTGGGGCGGGCCCAAATTTGACCTCAGGGTCACCATTAGAACAAACTAGTTAGAGGACCATAAGACGATGTTACATGCAAAATATCACAGCACTATATCTTGTATTTTTGCAGACGATTTTTTAAGATTTGTTAAATGAAACGGATAAGCCCTATTGCGGGGGGCATTTATGACCTCAGGTGCACCATTCGAACAAACATATAATGATGCTTCACATAAACTTGGGGTTGTCCGTGGTCGAGTGGTCTCAGACTTGAAATCACATGTCCCTCACCGCTGTGGGTTCGATACCCCATGGGGCCAGGACTGTTAAGTATGAGTATCAAGCTATCCAGCTTGCTTGCGGAACGTCGGTGGTTCTACTCAGGTACGCGCCCGTGCACGAAAAAATGCCCGGGTTTGCACCTGGGGTCTTCCTCCACCAGTAAAAAGCTGAAATGTCGCCAAATGACCTTAGCTGTTGGTGCAACTATAAAATCCAGTTTAATGAATTCATATAAGATTTGATTGAATTCCGACAAACGGTTTCTGAGAAAAAGTCGTCAGAAGCAAAAGATAACGACGACGACGGACGACGGACAGACAACGGACGGACGACGGACGAAGAGTGATTCCAAAACATCACATTGAGCCTTCGGCTCAGGTGATCCAAAACACTGACAGATGACAACGATTTTTGAATGTTGAAGTCCCGATGAGTTTCTTGCATTTGAGATTTACTAAAAAATGGCAGAGAAGTAATTAATAATAGAGTATATTGTGCTAAAAATACAAAAACTATTAATTGTTGACACGGGTCTTTTAAAAAAATCCATCTATACATAGTTGTTTTAACATATATACAAGTGCACATAAAATGCAAAACGGTTATAATTTTTACTACATTATTACCGTATACACTCTTTATGGGACGGGCCTCATCCTTTGACAAAATACTAATAATCTCAATTTTCTTGTGCAAATGTATTTCTGACAGCGATTTACAGTTACCTATAGAAATTCTCTCCCCCCCCCAAATACAATAGGCTCGAAATGTGTCTTTAATTACATGCTAAAATATAATTAGGGTAGGTAGGTAGGGAAAATATTTTATTTTTCTAAAATTATTTAATTTAATATGTTATCTTTTTTCTCTTTTTTTTCACTCAATACCTTTAAAACCTAATAAACTAACTTGAATATATACTACTCAAAATTTGCTAAGGATCACTTTTATTCTTCCATATAATTTTATTAGAAATTAATTCACAATAACAATATTAATTTCATTGATACTTCGCAATTCCACATTTTGAATCAAGTCATGAGATCCCATGACCATACACTGACCTGAATAATTTCATGAAAAATAAAAATAATCCTATTTATTTCAGTAAGAAATTTAGACAGCAAAAAAGTGATCCTAAGCAAATTTTGAGTTAGTATATATTTGTTGATATCAGGTACAGAAGAAATAGTAAACATAATTTAATTTGTATCAAAAACAAATAAATAAATGGTATAAAACGTTAAGGGTTGACCCTTGAAAACGGAGTTGGTCGGGAAACCGGAACCACACATATAATTTTATTTGGCCTTAGACAAAAATCTTTTTTGGTGTGCAATATTTTTACCACAATTTTTTTACTGATGTTTGTTTTTTCACAATATCATAAGGACATTAGGCACAACCCTGAACTACAATTTTCATCAGAAGCTTATGATTTTTAAGTGATGTAGATCGACTGTATGACCGTTAGGATTATCATGGTAATTATTTTCTGTAAAGGGGTAGTGTCTACAATATTGTGAGAAGTCAGAGATTACGCAATTGCAAGTCCTGAAAAAGTGACAAATTAAAAAGTCCAAAAAATGCAATAAAAACTTGAGCTGGGAGTGTAGGGTGTTAGGTACTTTTTTCTTTAACTGTTTTGTCATCTAAAATTGGCTCGACATTGCTGTTGAAATACCCCTAGAACGCACCACAGAAGAACTAAAAAAAAATTATATGGCAGAATTATGGTATCTAATTTTATATATTCTGCCAGCAGTGCGATCATGCTTAAGTAACTGCTAACATAATGAACATCCGAAGCCAATTATTATGAGTGACCAGGGGCATAGCTGACCAGTTTTAAGTTGTAGGTCCAAGCAATTGACCAGTAGGTAGGGTGGATGTGGGAGAATGCTCATCAGGCAGAGTCACAGTGACCTTCACCCACTAACCATAAAATCAATAAGGGTCATTGTTGCATCATTGATATTATTTATAAACCGTTTTATGATTGTAGGTTTAATAGTATATAATACAGATTTGGAAGGCATTTTTCTATGACGGTGTCCTTAACCTTTGACCTTCGAACCCGAAATTATTTGGAGTCGTTGTTTTACCACTGGGTATCATATATGTACCGTTTTACCATTGGGTACTATATCTGTACAGTTTTACCATTGGGTACTATATCTGTACAGTTTTACCATTGGGTACTGTATCTGTACAGTTTTACCATTGGGCACTATTTCCATTGGGTACTTTATCTGTACAGTTTTACCACTGGGTACTATATCTGTGCAGTTTTACCACTGGGTACTTTATCTGTACAGTTTGACTATTGGGTTACGACTATATTTGTACAGTTTTACCACTGGGTACTATATCTGTACATTTTTACCATTGGGTTCTATATCTACAGTTTTACCATTGGGTACTATATCTGTACAGTTTTATCATTGGGTACTATTACCATTGGGTACTATATCAGTACAGTTTTACCATTGGGTACTATATCTGTACAGTTTTACCATTGGGTACTATATCTGTACAGTTTTACCATTGGGTACTATATCTGTGCAGTTTTACCATTGGGTACTATATCTGTACAGTTTTACCATTGAGTACTATATCTGTACAGTCTTACCATTGGGTACTATATCTGTACAGTTTGACTATTGGGTTACGACTATATTTGTACAGTTTTACCATTGGGTACTATATCTGTACAGTTTGACTATTGGGTTACGACTATATCTGTACATTTTTACCATTGGGTTCTATATCTACAGTTTTACCATTGGGTACTATATATGTACAGTTTTACCATTGGGTACTGTATCTGTACAGTTTTACCATTGGGTACTATATCTGTACAGTTTTATCATTGGGTACTATTACCATTGGGTACTATATCTGTACAGTTTTACCATTGGGTACTATATCTGTACAGTTTTACCATTGGGTACTATATCTGTGCAGTTTAACCAGTGGGTACTATATCTGTTCAGTTTTAAGATTGTAGACCTAACAGTTAACAAGTTACAAGTTATAGTGTTGTCTCAAGATTGGTTCATTGTCAGGTCAATGTGACCTTGATGACCTAAAAAGCAATACAGTACCACCTTTTAACTAGAGCAATGCAACTATGGTTTATCCATATAAGGTCATGGAGATCTTGACCTTTGAACTAGTGACTCCAACAAGCAGTAGGGTTCCTCCTCTCTAAAACGACAAAGTACCTATGAAGATTCATAAGTGAAGATTCATTAGTATTTGTTTATTACTTACAGAGTTATCGCTTGGTATGTTAATGTCTATATATGGTCATAGGGACTTTGACCTTTGACCTAATGACCCTAAAAGCAATAGATTTCGTCCTCTCACTAAAGACAAAGTATATACCGGTACTTGTGATCTTTTGTAACAGTATATATTTAATGCAGTTATTACCGGAATACCAAGTTCCATACAAGGTCATCATGACCTTGACCTGCAACAACAACTCTAACCCTAGACCCTAGTCCCACAGCATAGTGTTTAGTGCGTATGGACAGACAAAAACATACCATAATACGTCCAGCTTTCAAACGTGCATAAAAATAAACATGTTATTTAATTATATATATTTTTTTTTTTTAACTGTGCAAATATTGGCTGAAAATCCGATGAACAAAAACAAACTTTTAGATCCAAAAAAATAATTCAGCGGGTCACTATGAACAAAGGACATTTTAATCAATGAAATTTAAATTAGACAATTCTACAATGTTTAAGAATTTAAGAGCATTGTCCTTTCTCTTTTAAATTCAAACATTTACAAAGTAATGTGGAAACCAAACGTTTGCTGAAAAGTCAGGAATGCCTTGCACATTTTCTATATAGTTTCTATCTCTGAAAAGGCAGACATGGAAAGTGTGAAGTAGAACTATGATCCATCATTTAGGCAATTTATTTTCCAATTATCCCAATATACATGTCTAGCTAATCATTAATGCCGGACAGGACAATAGCAATTAAGTGATTAACTTTTATCTGTGACTGATATGCAGGACTGGTATATCTGATATGGATACACTTTCTAAAAAGAAAAGAGTTGAGGTGTAATCATCAGGAGTTGGATACTAGATTTGATGCCAAGCATATATACATGTAATGGGTTGGACAATGGGAACATGGGGAGGTGAAATGAGTGGATATCAGCAATATTTTTTCACCCTTTTGGGAATAGTACCGGTACCCATTCAATTCGGACAATTTGTGTTGTTTTGCCTTAAATTGGGATTTTTTTACTATCAAACAAAAAGCTATATTGTATGCTTAAATACCTTGCAAACCCATTACCATGTAGACATTCCTTGTAGTATTTTATTACCCTAATTACTTTACTAAACTTTACTAAAAGAATATATTCCCCAAATCTTCTGTTTAAAGGTTCACTCTAAATATTCACACACACACACACACACACACAAAAAAAATAATATTGTATTGGGAATTTTTTTCAATCCAATTGGGAAAAAAACATACTTTTTAACACTCACCAAAGCGAAAGATATCATGCAGATATTGGCCTCTCTTTTTTTTTTAAATGACTGCTATATTTTCAGGAATATTTTTGTTTTCCTTTCGAAATATCTCGCTCTCAACTAAAATCTCAATAAAAGTAGTTATGTAATTTTTGTTAACATAATTATTTTGTCTTTTATTTATCAAGCTAAAAGTTAGGACTAATGCAGGTTTAAATCATTACTATCAAATTAAGTAACTAAAAATATCCCAGGAAAAAAACAACATATTTTTATCAACAACAAACGTACAGTAATGGTATAATAATATCAACAACTGTTTTGAAATGGAAATAGTAGAAATACTTTCATTATAGTTACTCAGTTTGATATTTTTTCGAACAAACAAAGTATTGTGTAATTTATATAAACATCCAGATGCCATTACTCACGCCTTGTACAGTTTTGAGAAAGATGAATGAATGCATTATACACTTATTTATCAGAGCAAATCCATTTCAGCCATTACCCATTGTATTTGAAATTATTTGAAATCACACAAAACCAGAAAATAAATTGTGTACAGCAAAGTACCTCTCCTTTTCAGTGTGTACAATTTTAATTATTAATATTTCTAAAAGTCTTAAATTAAAATTAAATGTCACATGTTATATTGCCAATATATAATATATTGTAAAAGGGTTGGCTGGAGCGTACCTGGGCATACTCCTATACGCCCTTGCATATAATTCAGTTGGGTGTCGAAAAAATGAAAAAGCTAAAAATGCGAAAAATGCAATAAAATGGAAGCCGATGGGGTTAAAGGGGTAAGTAAATCAAAGAAAAAATAGTTACTCTGGAGAATTAGGATAGCTTCAAAATACATTTCTAAGTCGCTCAAAACTACTCATTTAATGTTCAATTTTTCAACAAAAGAAACGGACCCCCACCAGCGGGAGGTGGACACCCCCATCCCACACCATCCCCCGTGCGTATACCCAAACACACTCAAGGTATGCCCCTGGTTGGACAACAAGCTCTAAAAATCTAGACTACCGGTAAGCTTCATTAAGTGACAGGAACAACAATTTTCACCGATTTATCAATTCTATTATTTTGACACAATATAATTATGTTCTGAAAGGCCTGAATCATCTAGCACAGTAACTCAATACTTTTCAAATTAATATTATGCAAAACATTTTAAACAAAATTCAGCGAAACTTGAAACTTCTTCATAATATTAAAGGGACACACGGCAATCTTCAAGTGTTTGAAATGGATGTCTCGATTTATATATCCAGTACCGGTATCATTTTTACTTTTACCCTGGTGACATTTAAATAAATTAAATTTTAAGTATTCACTATTTTGTCTTATTATACTATAAGTTTTAATACATTATTGGTGCAAAATTAATAATATGCAAAAACAAATGGCTTAATACAATTATTATAATTAACATTAATGATTGAACAAACGCAATTTATGTTGAAAAACTAACGAGACGCCCCTAGTTTTTAAAAATCAAGATTGCCATGTGTCCCTTTAAAGCTACCTGGCCTTTTATCTGTAATACATATAGCTTTATTCAAGAATCCCTTAAAGGGGCACATGGTTGCCATGTGTCCCTTTAAAGTACCTGGCCTTTTATCTGTTATACACATAGCTTTATTCAAAAATCCCTTAAAGGTGCACATAGCAATCTTGAAGAACTTATCAAGCATTTAAAATAGCTAGTTGATATACATATGCATAATTAAACCACATTTTAACTTAACACCAGCTTCCACTGTTGATACAATAAAAGGTAATTCATTTCTTTTTTTGTTTCATTATTTAAATACAGTACAATTGTATATTATTGATGCAAAACATAATCAACAATTGTTAATCCTGTAAAATATTTCGCTTGAAGTATTCCAAAAATTATCATTAATGAAATGTAAATATGCAACAATATACTAATGGGGACACCAAGATTTTAAACAAAATCAAGATTGCTGTGTACAAGTCGGCCTTATGGCATTCTGGACAAGTGTAATGGTGACCTTAGGTGGTGTATTAAATGATCGAATTATGAAGGTTGAACTGAAATAATACTTGTTTTCACCGTTCAACCATTGGACAGTGACTCAAAGAATGCATAAAGTAAACTTTCTTAACAATTTACAGAAGGTGTTTTCGTTTTGGTATTTCAATTACATCGAGTAAAATCCGTACATTTTAGATTAGTGTTATCCTTCTTAAAGCCTGCTTAAAGACTTATCATAAGTCTTCCATATTCAAAATATTGAGTAACCATTGACTTATATAAGTCACTATATCTATAACAAATCTAATCGTCTACTTGCACAATTAATGATATCCACGCATGATCTACTAATTTTTAATACCGTGATTTCATGCCCAATCAAGAAAATGTGGTTATTTAGGGCTTTTCCGAGGGAGAGTGGCTCTGTTGACAGGATTCACAGGGTTTGGGGTCACAGGGGTTTGGGATACACACCAAGGTTGGGTTGGGTTTGAATGAAGACATGTAGTTATTAAAGGCACAAGTTACAAAACCCTACAGTTTGTGCAGAATATACAGGCTTGCAACCAGCACTGAAATTGAGGACACCTGTTTCTAAGGGTGTCTATATGGTATCCCCAACCCCCACTCACACACGAAAACACATTTCTACAAGAGATTTACTGAGTTTTAGTGTGGTTGAGTCCGGTTGGAATGAAGACATGTAGTTATTAAAGGCACAAGTTACAAAACCCTACAGTTTGTGCAGAATATACAGGCTTGCAACTAGCACTGAAATTTAAATGAGGAAACCCGTTTCTAAGTAGAGTAAGCCCCCTTCCTCCCCCCCCCTCCCCCACCCCACGAAAACACAACAAAAGATTTACTGAGTTTTAGTGCAGTTAACTCTTTCCTGGTTAAGATTTTCAGTTTAAGACAGTGACTGAGGATGAATCAATTATAAAAGAACCATAAAAGTGACCTGTCAAGGAAAAGTATATATAAATGACTGAACAAGAGAAATCTAAATAATATGAAAACAAATCATGGATGAATGGAAGCAGTGCAAGTCCGTGAATTTACATACTTTCCCACACAGAGAACACATGTTGACATTTACAAATGTTTGAACAGAGAAAATGTAAACAAATGGAAAGCTTAAAAGTTCGAAGTACACTGTCATTTCATGCACTGTTAAAAAGTTAATTTATTTTTATGCTTTACTCTTCTTTTCCCGCTTTACTCTTCTTTTCTCGTGTGTACACTTCCATCATGACTGACACCCCACAAAATCAATTATACACAGTCATACACTATGCGGTATTAACACCTGATTACGTCGGCAGCATGCGCAATACACAAAACCGCGGGAATAAGTGTCAAACTTACCTGAATCCATCGTTCCGCCTCGTGCAGTGCCAATTCCGTGAAAAAATCCATTTCCTCATCTTCTCTCAGACGTACATTCCACTCTTGTTCATCTTCAAGCGGATCATCCGCCATATTTTCAAAAATTTTAATACACAATCCACACAAATACACACAACACGGTTTCCAGTGGTCAACGCGAGTATTAAATCAACGGGAGTATTAAAGGTAAACTTTCCCAAAATCGTCAACTTGACACACGTTCTCACGTGAGCGATCAAACGCGACCGACTGCCGAACAAAGTGTCAATTAATCGAGTAATTCGACCCGCGATGATTCAATTTTAATTGGTAATATGTGAGGCCTGAGATTAAACCCTACAACAGAAGGATGTTAGATATGATACGCTATTTTACTCATGTCACAGTCTTATATCATCAGTTTATCAACATGTTAAAATTATAATGATGGTACGAACGATATACTACCGACTATTGACCTAGTTATTCGTTAGTATTTACCGTCTCGCACTTGATTTGCGCAGCTATTGTTTACACTAAACTTAAATACATACTCACGTAAGAAAAGTTTGAATGGTGTTTTACGTCATTTTCAGCCCATGCACAGACCTTATATTATAACATACATATTGGAAGCTTTTGTTATTAATAAGTCTGTGGTCTAGGCCATATAATTATGACGGTCTTTTTTTGTGGTAGAGCCCATTTTTCTGATCAGAACCAGTTACCCTCCCGCCACCCGTAAGAATCGACACTTCCACACAAGTCGAGCTCCCAGTAGGATTCGAGCCCGCAGCGGTGAGTGGCGAGACAGTTTTACACGCAGTTTTAGATTCCGGCCACGGATGCACTCGAGAAAAGAATGAACAGAGTGTTAGCGTAAATAATAGAGGGCCACATGGAAGATTAGTTTTGTAACTAAATGTGTATTACCCTCTGTAAATAAAGTCTATTATTATTATTATTATTATAGATAGATAGTTTGTTTGTCTGGCGTTTTACGTCATTTCAACACATGTAAGGTTATATATGACGGTCGATTTTTTTGTGGTGGATGCAGACCAGCCTCTTTTCCTGGGTAGAACCAGTACTATACAGGTACTGGGTAAAGGTAGATGTATAGAAAGTGTTTGCCAAGCTACATTTCGTCCCATCATACCCAGACATGTCCAGCTACCGTGGCGGCAGATAAGTGCGTGTACTTCAACTGGCATAGCTTTGGGAATCATTAGGTCTTATATTCCCACTTACTGCTATTCCCACCCACCCTCCCCCACGCCCCCACACCCCCAAATGCCGACTGTATGGAGTTTTTATTCGCCTCAACCTCTCCCCACATCTCAATTCCACCTTTTGACCTGGCGGTTGGGGTCGGAGCGGGGCGAGGCGGGGCTACGGTATGTGCATTTCACTATAATCCCATCTGGTTTCCGGACAATACATGTAATAGGGCTATTGCTTATCCAGGCAGAAGGGTAACATCCCCACTAAGCAATGCTTGTCATTTCCATTTGAGGTCATCATCATCATCCCTGTACTCTTGAGTGGTGGCAGAAAACAATGACGGTGGCTCCAGCGAAAAACGGTGTGTTTCTAACTGAATTTAGTTCCTTTTATTGTTAGACCTAACAGGCGGGATCGGTATGCGTGTGTGACAAATTCAGGCATCGGTGATTGACACAAAACATTTACCTTATTGTTGCCAATCTAGGAGTTCTGCCGGTGAGAAGGTTATATATACCCATTCTGCATATTTGTATTTCGATGTAAATGGAGTATGGGCCTGAAATGTGCATTCCTGTTGGCGCTATATAACATGCTTGTGTTGGTGCGCCGTAAAAAACCATTGCAACTAAGCTCTAATCATGGCGACACGAATATGTGCTGATTAGAAATTATATGTGAAGTTTAGAAAATTCTGTTTAATTAATCCCATGTTTGGTTGGGTTGGCTAGTTCTTTTGGCTGAATGGTGTTTTTTCATTTTCATCTCATGTTAAGCTATATCATCATGATGGCTGATAGTTTAGTGGTGGAGGCAGACCATCCACTTTTTCCTGGGTAGAACCAATACTGTATACATACCACAATTCGTAATAATCGACACTGTCTCACGTACAATCGAGCTCCCAGTGGGATTCGAACCCGCAGCGGTGAGAGGCGAGATCAGGTTTCAAACGTAGCGTCTTTACCATCCAGGCCACGGATTTTACTTATTTGGAGTTTGGTGGACATTGATATTCGAATAGCAGTGAGGTTGCGGTTGGAGACGCAGCGGCGGAACGTGCTTGTGACATTGTGTTTTTTTATTTGTTTTGTTTGTTTGTATGGTGTTTTGCGTCATTTTCAACACATGTAAGGTTATATATTAAGGTAGATTTTTTTTTGTGGTGGAGGCAGACCACCCACTTTTCCTGGGTAGAACCAGTACATACTGTACACCTCCCGCCATCCGTAAGAATCGACACTTCCTCACTTACAAGTCGAGCTTCCAGTGGGATTCGAACCCGCAGCGGTGAGAGGCAAATGTATACAACGCAACGTCGTTAACCACTCGATCACGGAGACGCTGCTTGTGACGTAAAAGCAAGTCGCTAATACCCAATGGCTTCGTATAAAGTGAATGTTAACTCGACGGCGCCCAGTGGCGGTCCCGTTTTTCCCTTTTGGAGTCTTTCCTTTGGAGCACGCAAAAGAACCAGATGAATTGCTCACACTTCCTTTCAATGGAGGTTTTGACGGTTCTGAGTAAATGTGTAGGTCTGGCGTAGAAGGCAGTTAACCAGCTTGCGAGAAAACAATTGGTCCACTAATTCAAGGTGTCAGAAAACATAATCTAATAAATACAAATAAAAGAACATGAAAAATGAGCTTGGTCTAAGATACCTCGGTGTTACCACAGTACCTGAATGCGTGAATGGTAGGTATACATTGCTTATATTCTTTTTTCACAAAGTGGTTTTCTGGTGTCTACGATTTTTTACGTTGTAGGCTAAAGAGATAACAGTTTAAAGCGACACCACTCACACCGCCTCATATCATACTAGCTATGAGTGGAATCTTGGAACCAGTTGTTTTATCCGTTTTATGGAGAAACCCTTTTGTTCCTTTTCTTTTTTGTGGTATTAGTAGAAGTATTAGTAGTAGTAGTAATAGTAGTAGTAGTAGTAGTAGTATTAGTAGTAGTAGTATTAGTAGTAGTAGTAGTAGAAGTAGTAGTAGTAGTAGTAGTAGTAGTAGTAGTAGTAGTAGTAGTAGTAGTAGTATTAGTAGTAGTAGTAGTAGTAGTAGTAGTAGTAGTATTAGTAATAGTAGTATTAGTAGAAGTAGTATTAGTAGAAGTAGTAGTAGTAGTAGTAGTAGTAGTAGTAGTAGTAGTATTAGTAGTAGTAGTAGTATTAGTAATAGTAGTAGAAGTATTAGTAGTATTAGTAGAAGTAGTATTAGTAGTAGTAGTAGTAGTAGTAGTAGTATTAGTAATAGTAGTAGAAGTATTAGTAGTATTAGTAGAAGAAGGAAAGGAAGCTGAAGTAGAAGCAGTAGGGGCAGTAGGGGCAGTAACAATACAGTTGTAGTATAACTATCCGCTAGCAGCAGTAACAGCATAATATTAGTAGTAACAGCAACAGCAGTAGAGCTATGAGCCGCATAGTATACAGAAGTAAACTGTTCAAATGATCTAACGTGCAATAGCAGCATCAGCAGCATAGTTTAAAATTAATAGTAGCAACAACAACATCAGCAGCAGCAGCAGCAGCAGCAGCAGCAGTGGATATTGACGTTTTCAAGCAGAAGTAGTAGCAATGACCATACAACAGGATCGGCATACAAGTAGTGGTTGCACCAACGGCAATGGTAGCAGAAGGTACTACTCATTACCCTCTTTTGCATCGGTCATAAATATATATATAAAAACAAGCACGGTTTTACGCAAGCGTAAAATAACTGCCGAGAGACAAGAAGTTAACATAATAATATATCAAGTCACGGGTGTTAAAACAATATTGAAAAAAAAAATGTTGTCACGGAGACATAAACACGCCACGACCGTTTTTTCTTACATTCTTCCCGATTTTTACCATCAGTTCTTCCTACCAAGCATTTTAAATCAATGTGGGCGACCTCGTTTCTTTCTGTTCAAAAACCTTGACATGCCTTACATATTGATTACAATTACCTTGTAATACGACGTGCTAGAAGTACACATCACCACAGAAATACAATTGTTCACGTGTGCGATAGAGTGTACGTTACAACACATATAAACTGTTCACTGTTACCATGTGTAATTATAAGATTGCGTTATCAAAGTGAAAAATGTAAAGGAATAATATAAACCAATGAAAATTAAAACGAAAAGAAAAAGGGAAATCAGCAGGCTTCAACCCTGCCTTCCTGGGCACTAACACGGCGCCTCGACCAACTGCACTATTGCGACTTCTGAATGTTTCGTCGCTAATATACATATAATAGTCATGATCACATGCCAATCGTGAACGCTCGGCCAATCCCGTCATTCTTCGGGATAACGCAAATCAGTGTACGAGATGTTGCGAATGGATTACTTGCTACATTTCAGTAGACTGGTTTACGAAAATGTCATTTCAGAAAATGAAATGGTAACCTTTCAACATTACAAAATATGTGTTTATATCATTCAAGTTTTTCAGACGAGTTCTCTAGGAATTCAAGTTGTAAAGCATGCGTATTGCCACTTACATGAGTCACAGTCTGTTAACCATAGACACATTTTAAAGTCATATAAGAGTCAGCTCAAACAGGTAAAGCAGCATTCAAGGACGACAGTCAACCACAAACACACACAGAAACAAAGAACAGTTTTAAAGATGAATAAAAGGTCAAATAAGACATCACAAACACAAAAGGGTTGGCTATAGGGCTACCGCCTTGGAACGTTTGGTGTTTTTGAGAGATGGGAGATGATTTTAATTTTGATATTGTTAATTATATGGGGATGTTCCCCGAGTAACGTGTGTTTGATTCGTTTTTCTAGAGCTTGTACTCGAGTTGAGGACTTTTAATATTCGTAATCTTTGCATGACTAAAAAGCTACTCCATCAGAGTTACCGTTACCATAAACTTCGCAAAACCTGTGCACAATTTTAATATCGGAACCCTGATCTTCTTTTCAAATATAAAAGTAATTAAAGAACTCTTCTGCGACAAGGACTGTCACAACCCGACTTCTAATAGACTATAGTGATGTGATTTACAAACTTTGTAAGATCCTGGTGGATCCTTGGTCATAATCACTTTCATACAATTTGTATTAGCTCTACTGTCAGATCAAAGATCAGCAGAGCTTATGCCGTGGTGCGGTGTCCGTCGTCCGTCTGTCTTTCCGTCCGTAAACATTTTTTGTAGCAACTACTTCTCCGAAAATACGAGATGGATTTTCGTGAAACTTTACAGAAATGTTGCCCATGAAGTCTATTTGATCCTAGCAAAAATCATATTGATGTGAAATCCAAAATGGCCACCACAGCTAAAAATAGACCTTACAAAAATAACAAGTTTGTAGCGACTAGGTACTTCTTGAAAACTATAAATGATATTGAATATGGGACTTTTTCTAAAATGATCAGCATGACATGATGTTGGTCCTTGTTGGAATTTATTTTGATTCGACATTAAACATGGCTGCCAGCGGCCATCTTTGTTTACATAGAGTTATATAGTAAAAACGTATAGCGACTACTCCTCTGAAACTACTTGACAGATTTTCATGAAACTTCACAGGAATGCTGATCTAGCTATCAAAAACCTATCAGTAGAGCTTCAAGGTCATTGACCTCTTGTTAAACGTAAGGTTTGTCACAAGTGGTTATGACCCTATCATTTTGCAACGCACTGAATGTTTTACAAACTTCGTAAAATCATTGGTCATGATCACTTTCATACTATCTTTGTTAAACTTGTTAAAAGGTTTATCAAAAGAGGTTATGACTTTATCATTTTGCAACGCACTGCATGACCGGTCAGACTGTGGACCCTATGATGACGTCTACCTAAAGCCCAAAAGGACGGTGACGTTTGATGTTTGTCTGCAATTATGTCTTGTCGTGCCCTCAATGGTTTATTCTCTTGTTGCTCTGGCTTCTGCCTATCCAGCTGGCTTGCGGAACGTCGGTGGTTCTACCCAGGTGCCCGCCCGTGCACGAAAATTGCCCGGAGGGGCACCTGGGATCTTCATCCACCAGTAGGAGCTGGAAAGTCGCCATATGACCTTAGCTGTTGGTGCGACTATAAAACCAATTCAATTCAATTCTGGCTTCTGCCAAGTCATTCGAGTACCTTCTGTCTAGGCTATTGTGTTTTGTTTTATTTATATATACACGAGCATCTTTGTGTTTTACTTATATTGCTTATTAATGCTGCTTTGTTGGTTAGAGAATAGTTCATGGAGGGGATTTCTTTATTTACACTATCCCGTTATAACACATATTTTGTAATGTTAAAAAGTTACCATTTCACTTGCCGAAATGAAGTTTTCGTAAACCAGTCTACTGAAATGTAGCATGTAATCATTATGTATATTAGCGACAAAATATTCACAAGCCCCAATAGCGCAGTTGATCGAGGCGCCGTGTTATTGCCCAGGAAGATAGGGTTCAAGCCTGCAGATTTCCCTTTTGTTTCCCTTTTTTCTAAATTTTCACTGGTTTTCATTATTGCTGATGGTAAGGTAGCAACAATTCCTTTACATTTTTCGCTTTGATAACGCAATCTTATAATTACACATGATACCAGTGAACAGTTTATATGTGTTGTAATGCACACTCTAACGCACACGTATCTCTTACATGTGAACAATTGTATTTCTGTGCTGATGTGTACTCTAGCACGTCGTGTTACAAGGTAATTTGTAATATGTAAGACATGTCAAGGTATTTAAACAGAAAGAAGCGAGGTCGCCCATATTGATTTAAAATGCTTGGTAGGAAGAACTATTGGTAAAAATCGGGAAGAATTTAAGAAAAAACGGTCGTGGCATGTTTATGTCTCCGTGACAACATTCATTTTTTTCAATATTGTTTTAACACCCCTGACCTGATATATTATTATGTTAACTTCTTGTTTCTCGGCAGCTATTTTACGCTTGCGTACGGCCTTGCTTGTTCCTTATTAACATTGCCATTCATGTTTGTCGTTCTTTGGGGTTTACTGTGTTCTATTAAAGCTGCATTTCCTGCTCGACATTTAATCTTATTTTGAACCAAGAGAAAAGCGCCCCTGACTAGGACCGTTAACCGGTCTAAGCAGTATTTGTATACGTAAAACTCCTGTGGTAATCTCTGTAAATTGCGAGAACAGGTTAGTGCATAGTACCAAAGGTTAGAATGAAATTTATGAAAAACGTCGACAGTGTTTATTGTGTGTGGCTTTATCATGAAACTCAGACAAGTTCAAGCACAAAGCTTATACTTGAAATTATAACGTAATACCGGAAAATCATTCTTATCTTTCAGTTTCGTAAATTGTGTTAATTGTATCTAGTTATTCAGTAATAATAATAATAATAATAATAATAGACTTTATTTACAGAGGGTAATACACATTTAGTTACGAAACTAATCTTCCACGTGGCCCTCTATTATTTACACATTTACAATACTTATTGGCAAATTGGTTAAACATAATGAATAAGAGAATAAGATATCAGCAGCCAGACACCCCTCTCCCCTCCCCCCCCCCCCCCCCCCCCCCACTCACAAATAATAATAATAATAATTAAGAAACATAAAACATGCACACACAAAAGAAAGATGACATCATAACATATATGTAGATACCTGAAAACATAGACAAACATAAAATGGATATTAATTATTTGAAAAAAAACAACAATAATAACAAAACACACAAACAATCAAACAAAGCTAAACGCTAACACTTTCCAACGTACTTACATACAATCATACTGTCTGATGTACATATCTAACTCCCTTATATTCTCTAGTATTCTATTTACAAAATGTTCAAACCGAAAATTAAATATTCTGAACTCAAATAATTTCAGATTTAGATATATTATTCGCAATCTTTAATATCAGTCGAGATGTTTTTAGTAATACAGTTAATAACTTTATGAGGTTTGTTTTATCTATTTTACGAAGTTACAATGAAAAGAATCAACTGTTTTCAAGCTTTTTAAGCTGTCTGGCAAGCTATTCCAAATGATTGGTCCAGAATATGTAATACTTTGGTTGAATATTTCTTTTGGTTGTGGGGGGATAAAATTATGGGCTGTTTCTGATCTCAAAACAGGTAATTTTTCATTTGCTATTCGACGTCTGAACATTTCATTTTACATACTTAGGGGTTTCAGATCTGTATACTTTAAACATAGACTTTGCTTTTCGCAGATATAATCGGTCAAATACTGTTAATATTTTTAATTCTTGCATGCTTTTTACTACATCCTCAACATTATAGTCCTATATTATCTTACATGCGCGTTTTTGTAGACGGTAAATTCTATCTAGGTGTATTTGTGTTGCATCTCCCCATACAATATTACAATAATCTATATGGGGTTTGAATGTAAGTTTTATAAAATTGATTTCTATGCTCAATAGAAAGATATTCCTTTATTCGCGACAATAGCCATCAATTGGATGTCATTTTTTTGCAAATTTTATCTGTATGAGAAGTCCATGTCAAGTTATTGTCTATTAAAACACCAAGTATTTTGTCTTTAGCTATTGTATTCAGACTATCATTGTTTAAATTCAAATATAAGTTGTCAGTATTCATATAAGCTCTATTTTGGTGAGTAGTTATACGCATTACTTTTGCCTCTGAAGTATTAATTAGCATACCTCTGCATCTGCACGAATTTGCTAAATTGTCTAATGCTATTTGTAAGTTACTCTCAATTGTAGAGCGTGAAACTCCAATATCAAAAAGGGTAGTATCATCTGCATACAGATCAGTATTTATTTGATCAGTATAAAGCGGTATATCAGATCAGTATAAAGCGGTAGATCATTATGAACAATAAAAAGAGTACAGGGCCCAGGATTGAGCCTTGTGGAACACCATATGTAATAATTACATCTTTAGACATAGTATTGTTGACCGATACTCTTTGTTTTCGATTGAGTAAGTATGAGGAAAACCATGATATAGTATCATCTGACAGTTTGTAGAGTTTCAGCTTTTTTAAAAGAATGTTATGGTCCACAAGGTCAAATGCCTTTTTAAAGTCAATCATAACTACTCCAATTAAAAGACCATTATTAATTACTTCAAGCCATTTGCTTATCATTCCTAATAAGGCAGTCTCACATGAATGGTTAGGCCTAAAGCCAGATTGAGTTTTGTGAAGTAATTTGTACAAAATAAGTTATTCCATTAAAGAGTCGTGTACATGTTTTTCTAAAACTTTAGAGAGAATCCATTTCATTGTTGTAATTTGTAGAAATTATGTAAAAACAAGAAATCCGCGGATTCACATGTCTCGCCTAACGGGGGCTGGACTTAAAAATAAAATAAAAGGTCAATGATGCTTAAATGAAAGTTTGTAAACATTTTAGTAACTAAAAACAATGGAGTTTGCAGTTTGCAATTGCTGAGATGACATTTAAGTGCATTTGTTTAAAAACAAAATGCCATTCTATTAAAAACAGGACGCTCTACTGGCTAAAACGGCTCTTATGTCAAGGGTTGTCAACATAAAATTCCCACCAGCACTTCTTTTAAAACATTGCAAAAACAACAGGGATAGAATGGCCTTAGATCGCTCATAAAAATGGGTGGGGGGTTTATATTAACATTCTAAACAAATATGGTAAAGATCACGTAAAAATGAAGTAACTACAGATTTAACAAAGGAAAATACAATATAGCATTTTTCAACAAATCAAGGGCCATAACTATGTCGTAACTAACAAGATCTAGCTAGTTTTCAAACTTGTCCAAGATTTCATTGATATACCGCGCCTTGCACAACTAGACATCTTACTGAGGCTTCCTGCCAAATTTTGTAGAAATCCAACAAGCCGTTTAGGAGGAGTAGAACGACAAGAAATTTAAAGTAAAAATGTCAAAGGGCCATAACTCCGTCATAAATCAGCGAACTGGAACAAAAGCTTGTAATGCACAACTAGACATATTACTGACGCTTCCTGCCAAGTTTCATCGAAATCCAACAAGGCGTTGGAGAAGTAGCGCCGACAAGAAATTTAAAAGTAAAAATGTCAAGGGGCCGTTACTCCATCAAAAAACGAACCCGAAAAAACGCAACTGGCACAACTAGAAACCATAGCAATGCTTCCTGCTAACACAGCGTCAACACGAGAAACAATAGATTAAAAAGAAAAAGAAAAAAAATGCAAATAACCAAAAAAAAATTATTTTTTTAACCAAAAAGAAAAAAGAAAAAATTAACAAAAACAAAATCAAAATCAATCAATAAATCAAATAAAAAAAAATAATAATACAAAAAAATAAATAAAAAAATAATCTTTTTTTTTCTCTAAAAACCCCATATATATTTAAAAAATATTTAAACAAACAAAAAAGTTTGGTGAAGATAAGATGAAAAATGAAAGCCCCATCGTATTAACAGGGAGTAAGTATACGAGTAATTCTAATACACCCGCACTATATAGCCTAGTTTAAAATATCTCGTTATATTGAACGATATATCACTGTAACGTTTGCAACGTTAGGAGAATAAGCATTGCGCATTGCGCATTCCGCATTGTAACGTATGCAACGTTAGGAGAGCAAGCAAAGCAATGCGAAAGATTTCAGAAGTTTGCGTTATTTTCACATTTTAGGGGTATTAGAATAGAAATAGAACATCGTTTACGGTGAATTATCTATAATATATCACGGTTTGTCGTTCAATTGTAAACAATAATTTCACTCGCCCTTCGGGCTCGTGATATTATTGTTTACAATTGAACTCCAAACCGTGATATATTAAACGATAATTCACAGTAAACGATGTTCTATTTCTTAAGTATACGTATACTTACTCCCTGGTATTAACGAGGAAAAATATAGCATTTTTAACTAAATCAAGGGCCATAACTCCGCTGTTACTGGTCCGATCTGGTTTTCGAACTTGTCCGAGCTTTCATTGATATTAACAATCTGTTAAAGTTTGGTAAAGATAAGATGATAATGAAGGCCCATGGCCAGTAGAGCTAGAATATCATCAGCTCCAAAAAGTAGGTCAAGGTCATAGATGAAATCCATGCGTCCAAAAAAATGCACAACCCAAGCCACAACTATGTCAAAATAGAATATTTTTTCTTCCAAATATTAAGCTATAAATTAGGCTTCTAGTGCAGAATTATAGTAAAGTGATGTAAATGTAACAATTAAAGTTATCTGCCCTTTGCTTGGACGGTGAAGGTCACATCCACATTTGCTTTGTCACGTTGCAATGTACCACTCAAGATACAACTATAAGCAAAGTTTAAAAGGTCTTAGTGTATACAGTTTGTGAAAAAGTGACCTAAACGCCAAAGTTAAAGGTAACAATTGTAAGGTTATCTGCCCTTTGCTTGAAGAGTCAAGGTCACATCCACATATGCTTTGTCACGTTGCGGTGTACCACTCAAGATACAATTATAAGCAAAGTTTTAAAGGTCTAGTGCATACAGCTTGTGAAAAAGTGACCTAAACTACAAATTATTAAGTTATCTGCCCTTTGCTTGGAGGGTCAAGGTCACTTCCACATTTGCTTTGTCACGTTGCCCTGTACCACCCAAGATAAGTTTGAAAGGTCTAGTGTATACAGTTTGTGAGAAAATGACCTAAACGCAAAACTTGAATATTGACGCCGCCGCCGCTGCCGCCGCCGCCGCCGGAAAAGCAACACCTATGTCTCTTTTTTTCTTCGAAAAGGCGAGACAAAAATCATCAAAGTATCAAATTTGTGAAAAACAATTACCAAAGCTGTATGGGTGATGTGAGTCATATCAATATACGTGTATGCTAAACAAATTTAACTACTTAAACTAAAGCACGTAATTGGCTACAAAGTAGATGGGATCTCCGTACTAAACGTTAGGATATACATCAATAGCACCCGGAATAACAATAGCATGTATCTGGGAGTAAGTATTAATATGATTAATATATCAACAAACTAACAGTAGTAATACAACAAACTAACAGTAGTAATACTACCGGAGTAGGAGAAGTATAAATATAAGAAACAATATAATCTGTAATATAAATTTGACACATTAGACCAACACTCCACTCCAAAACTGTGCCTCCAAAAAAATTACTCCAGGACACCATTCTAGGTTTTACACTATGCCCATTTGTAATCAACCTGACAGGTGATACGATACCTCTTGATTTTTGCGTGACGACCCCGTTTATCTAAAACAATAGAAAATGTGTTATATCTACATTTTCAGTAGTAGTGCGTGAAGTACAGAGGTATCAGGTCTTACAAACAAGAGAATTAACTCAATTAATAGCCGGTTATGGTGTTAGCAGAGTGACCTCCCATAAATCTTGGTAGACCCTGACTCTTAGATTTCATTTGAAACTTGGTATGAACATTCAACGGAGCGTTGGGACATTAACCTTCACTTTCATTAGGCCATTTTAAACACATGGCAATCATGATTTGTTTAAAACTCGCGGCTTCCCTTTAGTTTTTCTACCAGACCTGCATATTTGCAATCACCTAATTACAAAAATAGGTTTAAGGCACGTTGTTTTTACATATTACTAACTTTAGATGATATATTTCACAACTAATATATTAATAAAAAAAGGTTGACAGAATAACGAAGAAGGCCTATGCTGGGACGAAATGACATCATATAGATCCCTGGCCTATGCATAGACCTACTTACACACTAACCCGTAGACTGGCATTAGTCTTTAATATTATAACATTTTAACTATAACCTATCATTATAGAATTTCCTCAGCACTGAAAGAGGCAAATAACTGCACTAGTCGTATCTCAACTTTAAAAATTCAGCCATGGAGAGAAACAGAGCTTGAAATATAATAAATTTTATGCAGAGTATTATTTTATTTTTTAATTTGTCTACATTTATTATTTCAGGGCTTTATATGACATATTCATATAAAGCCCTGATTAATTATAGTCTAATTTATAAACTGATACCAGTTAAACAAACCCGTCAAATGACGGCGAAATTGAAATTGTACTACACAATTGTGTATTTAAAACTAGACTATCCAAGCCTGGTTCGAATTGTTCATGGTACCGATCAACCAACAATCTGGTCCGAATTGTACATGGTCCGAATCAGCTTACATTCTTTTAGAGTAATCCCCCTTGAAGCGTGTGTGGAAACCAAAACTGATTTAAGAACCTATGAAGATCTGTTGGTTTATATTCGGCAAATAGACCCGTCACGAACAACAACAGGACAGGACGAATTGTTTGGGGTTCTCGGAAAGTGTCCGTGTTTACACGGATTTTCCGTTCAGTAGAGAAATGATGTCATTTGAAAGAGTCAAAGACACACATTGTCATGTATGCAGAAAGCAAATGACAACAATGAAACGATGTACGCGTTGCCGAGACGTTATTTATTGGTAGGTGGCACCAACAACACTTTTAATCCTGAAATTCTTGCAAATATTTATTTGCAGTAAGAGTATTTTGAACAAATTCGATTGGAAGAGCAGCGTTGGCCGAGTGACTAGCATACTTGACTCTCAGTCCAGAGGTCGAGGTTTCGATTTCCGTTGTTTCACATCTCATTTTTAGGGGTGCATATAATTACCGGAATACACATATTTACCGGAACATACCATAGAATTACTGGAATAGACTTTTTAATATACTATTTATGATCTAAATTGGCGTAAATGTATAGTTATTTAATTAATATATTAATAAATATGTGTTTTTGTGATATTAGTTATCGAAAGATACCGGAATATGACCGAAATAGACTATGTTATACCGGAATACACCAGCTAATTACTGTAATAGACTTGTTTATACACTATTTATTAACTAAATCTGCTTAAATGTATAGTTACTGAATTAATAAATATGTGTTTATGTGACATTAATCAACGAACGTATTTTATAAAGTATATATCATTATTAGTACATTATCTTTAGTCTTCTAATACTGTAAATAATGTATTCTATCAATATTTTATAATATATCAATTATAAAAAGTCTATTTCGGTGTATTCCGGTAATTCTATGGTGTATTCCGGTAAATAGATGTATTCCGGTAATTCTATGCATCGCATTTTTAGCAATCAGCAGCGCAGAATTATGCCGTGGTCCAGTGTCCGTCGTCCGTCTGTCTGCCCGTCCATCTGTAAACTTTTTTTGTAGCGACTACTCCTCTGAAACTACTGGAGGGATTTTCATGAAACTTCACAGGAATGTTGCTCTTGATGTCTAGTTGATACTAACAAAATTCATGACGTAAAACACCATACAAACAAAAACAAAATCAGATGTTTAAGATGGCCACCACGGCTAAAAATAGATTAAAAAAACAACAAGTTTGTAGCAACTACTTTCTAAAAACTATAAGTGATATTGATATGGGACTTTTTCTAAAATGATAAGCATGACATGATGTTGTTCCTTGTCGAAAACAGTTTTGATTCATTGTTAAACATGGCTGCCAGTGGCCATCTTTGTTTACATAGAGTTATATAGTAAAAACTTGTAGCGACTACTCCTCTAAAACTACTTAACGAATCTTCATGAAACTTCACAGGAATGTTGCTCTTGTTGTCTAGCTGAACTTAGCAAAATTTCAGACTGGCCGGAAATTCAAGATGGCCACCATGGCTAAAAATAGATTAAAAAAAACAAATTTGTAGGGACTACTTCCTGAAAACTGTAAGTGATATTGATATGGAACTTCTTCTAAAATGATCAGCATGACATGATGTTGGTCATTGTCGAAAATCATTTTGATTCAACTTTAAACATGGCTGCCAGCAGACATCTTTGTTTACATAGTTATATAGTAAAATCGTGTAGCGACTACTCCTCTGAAACTACTTGACGGATTTCCATGAAACTTCACAGGAATGTTGCTCTTGATATAGATCTACTTGATCCTAGCAAAATTTCAGGTCGGCCGGAAATTTAAGACGGCCGCGACAGCTAAAAATAGATTTTTAAAAAACTATGTTTGTAGCGACTAATTCTTGAAAACTATAAGTGATATGTATTGATATGGGACTTTTTCTAAAATGATAGGAAAAACATGATATTCTGGTCCTTGTTGAAAATTATTTTGATTTAACATTAAACATGGCTGCCAGTGGCCATCTTTGTTTACATAAGAGTTGTATAGTAAAAACTTGTAGCGACTACTCCTCTGAAATTACTTGACAGATTTCATGAAATTTCACGAGTTGTCCGTCCGTTAACTTTTGCTTTGTGAACACTCTATATATAATAAGGGCCTTCATGGTTAATCGGATATTTACGAAACTTTGCCAGTGTCTTTATATCAATGAAAGCTCGGACAAGTTCGAAAACCAGCCAGATCGGATTAATGTCACTGGAGTTATGGCCCTTGTTTTTCCGAAAAATGACATAGTAAGCCTTGTGAACATTCTAGCACCTTCATTTACTATTTGATCTTTATTAAACTTGGACAGATTGTTAATATCAATGAAAGCTCAAACAATTTTGAAAACCAGCCAAATCGGATCAGTAACACCAGAGTTATGGCCATCTTCTGCCTTGTGAACACTCTTAAACCTTCATTTATTATTTGATCTTTACCAAACTTGCACAGATTGGTAATACCAATGAAAGCATGGCCCTTGTTCAAAAACCAGCCAGATCAGATTAATGTCACTGGAGTTATGGCCCTTGTTTTGCTGAAAAATGTCATAGTAAGCCTTGTTAACACTCTAGCACCTGCATTTATTATTTGATCTTTACCAAACTTGCACAGATTGTTAATATCAATGAAAGCTCAGACAAGTTCGAAAACCAGCCAGATCGGATCAGTAACACAATATTTATCGCCCTTTTATTTTCTTTTAAAAAAATGCCATTTTCTGCCTTGTGAACAATCTAGCACCTGCATTTATTATTTGATCTTTATCAAACTTGCACAGATTGTTAATAGCAATGAAATCTTGGACGAGTTCGAAAAACAGCAAGATCGGACCATTTATGCCGGAGTTGTGGCCCTTGTTTTTGCTAAAATATGCAATTTTCTGCCTTGTGATTATCAATGAAAACTCGGAAATGTTCGAAAACTAGCCAAATCAAATGAGTAGCAGCAGAGTTAACTCAGAGGCCCTTGATTTGCTGAAAAATGTCATATTCTGCCTTGTGAACACTCTAGCACCTTCATTTATTATTTGATCTTTACCAAACTTACACAGATTGTTAATATCAATGTAAGCTCAGACAAGTTTGAAAACCAGCCAAATTGTATTAGTAACATCAGAGTTATGGCCCTTGTTTTTTTAAAACCAGCTATATTCTGCCATGTGAACACTCTAGCACCTTCATTTATTACGTGATCTTTACCAAACTTACAGAGATTGTTAATATCAATGTAAGCTCAGACAAGTTTGAAAACCAGCCAATTTGTATTAGTAACATCAGAGTTACGGCCCTTGATTTAGTTTAAAATGCTGTGTTTTGCCCCATTAAGATGATAGGGCTTTCATTTGGCCAGATTTGAATGAAGCTTTGCAGGGATGATCAGTACCAAATCTAGTTATATATATTTAAAGATTTTTAATACACATTGTCCTAATTTTTTTCCTGAACCCCTGGTCAGATTTTAGTGAAACTTTGCAGGGATGATCAGTACCAGACCTATTGGTGCATATCATCACTGTGTTCCGCTTGAATGATTTTTGACTGAGTTATGACCCTTTGAAGGTTTTACTACACAAACTTTATCTGGGTTCTCCTGAACCCCTGGCCGGATTTCAGTGAAACTTTGCAGGGATGATCAGTTCCAGGCCTAGTTGTGCATGTCATCGCCATGTTCCAGTTGAACGATTTTTTGGCGTTGTAGCCTTTTAAAGATTTTGATACACAAACTTTATCCAGACTAGTCTCTTCTGAAGATGAGTACCAAGCATAGTTGTGCCAATCATCACTGTGTTCTGGTTGAATGTTTTGGTCTAATATAGACAAACTTTATCCAGACAATTTTCCTGAACACATTTCTGGATTAAGTGAAACTTGGCAGTAATGATCAGTACCAAGCCCAGTTGTGCATGTTGTTGTCGTATTCCCCATCAAAGACTCATTATAACCAGTAGAGCGATACAGGCCCTCTTGGGCCTCTTGTTTTAAACGCACTCCTTCAGTACATTATTGGGACAGAGCAGATGTAAAGCCATCAGTCCTGTGTGCAGGGAGGGCCATATGCACATTCAAGATATCGCTGAATCAGTGATACAAAAAGCCTGTAAATATTGCCATGATAATCAGAAATGATTGTGTGCAGTATTGAAATAAAAAAAAAAAAGGTTCTGTTGTACTGTACTGTACAATACTAAGAGTTTTTATGAGTGAATGCTTATATACACTAGAGAACTTATGAATTGAATTGGGTTTTAAGGCGCACCAACACATGAAAGGTTATATGGCGCCTAACAGGCATGAACATGCCATGGCTCATCCTCCATGAACATCGAGATAAAATATGGAAAATGGGCCTAGAACCTTCTCACCCTGAACTGCAGAGTTGCTGCAAATTCTATCGTAAAAACTCCATTTACGCTGGAGCCACGTTTATTGTTTTTCTGCCATTGCTTTTTTAGCTCTACTGATCAGAGATTGTAGCGACTTCTTCTTGAAAACTATAAGTGATATTGATATGGGACTTTTTCTAAAATGATCAGCATGACATGATGTTGATCCTAGTCAAAAATCGTTTTGATTCAACGTTAAACATGGCTGCCAGCGGCCATCTTTGTTTACATAGAGTTATATAGTAAAAACTTGTAGCGACTACTTCTCTGAAACTACTTGGCGGATTGTCATGAAACTTTACAGGAATGTTGCTCTTGATGTCTAATTGATCCTAGAAAAATTTCAGGTCGGCCGGAAATTCAAGATGGCCGTCACAGCTAAAAATAGATTTTTTTTAAAAAATAAGTTTGTAGCGACTACTTCTTGAAAACTATAAGTGATATTGATATGGGACTTTTTCTAAAATGATCAGCATTACATGATGTTGATCCTAGTCAAAAATCGTTTTGATTCAACGTTAAACATGGCTGCCAGCGGCCATCTTTGTTTACATAGAGTTATATAGTAAAAACTTGTAGCGACTACTCCTCTGAAACTACTTGGCGGATCGTCATGAATCTTTACAGGAATGTTGCTCTTGATGTCTAATTGATCCTATCAAAATTTCAGGTCGGCCGGAAATTCAAGATGGCCGTCACAGCTAAAAATAGATTTTTAAAAAATCAGTTTGTAGCGACTACTTCTTGAAAACTATAAGTGATATTGATATGGGACTTTTTCTAAAATGATCAGCATGACATGATGTAGATCCTTGTGGAAAATTATTTTGATTCGACGTTAAACATGGCTGCCAGTGGCCATCTTTGGTTACATAGAGTTATATAGTAAAAACTTGTAGCGACTACTCCTCTGAAACTACTTGACCGATGTTCATGAAACTTCACAGGAATGTTGCTCTTGATGTCTAGTTGATCCTAGAAAAATTTCAGGTCGGCCGGAAATTCAAGATGGCCGCCACAGCTAAAAATAGATTTAAAATAAATAAGTTTGTAGCTAAGTTTGTACTACTTCTTCAAAACAATAAGAGATATTGATATGGGACTTTTTCTAAAATGATCAGTATGACATGATGTTGGTCCTTGTCGAAAATCGTTTTGATTTGACCTTAAACATGGCTGCTTTGTTTACATAGAGTTATATAATGAAAACTTGTAGCGACTACTTCTTTGAAACTACCCGACGGATTTTCATGAAACTTCACTGGAATGTTGCTCTTAATGTCTTATTGATCTTAGCAAAATTTCAGGTCGGCCGGAAATTCAAGATGGCCGCCATGGTTAAAAATAGATTTTCAAAAAACAAGTCTGTAGCGACTACTTCCTGAAATCAAAATCAATCAGTAGAGCTTCAAGGTCATTGACCTCTTGTTGATGTGAGCGAGATGGCACCTGAAACAATGCAGGGATCATGATGAAGACCTTTAATGAACATGAACAAAAAATGATAAAATGTACATGAATTTGGGGGGGATTCTACCCCTCTGCCTACCCCTCCAAATGGGATCTGTAGTGGCCCTATTCTTTGCCCCCGTGACCAAACGGGGCCCCCGGGAACCACACGGGGAGAGACAACTTATGAGTACACACGTGAGTACCCCAGTTGCATTTTATTTCGTATCTGTTAAATGGAATGTACAATTGTGACAAAAAATTCATCTGAAAACAGATTCATCAAATAAAATTGAAAATAAATAATCAATTTGATAATCGGATTACATTCAGTCACTGCTTTGAAGAACGCATTACAATTCTGAGCAAGTTTTTATGAAAAATAAATGTTTTATTGGCATTTAAAATCGGGGTACTTAAAAGTGTTGTCTAGTGTAAAATGCATTCCCTGAAGTCTGTCAGAGGCTTAGTGTGTTACAGTTTCTGTGTCTGTCAGAGGCTTAGTGTGTTACAGTTTCTGTGTCTGTCAGAGGCTTGAGTGTGTTACAGTTTCTTTGTCTAATATTTGGATGTGTGGTCAACTTGTTTGTGTTTTGCATTGTATGAACTGGTTACCAATTGATACAAGAAATGTTAAAAGGGACACAGGGCAATCTTGATTTTTAGCTCTTCTGATCAGAGATCAGCAGAGCTTATGCCGTGGTGCGGCGTCCGTCGTCTGTCTGTCCGTCCGTCCGTCTGTAAACTTTTATTTGTAGCGACTACTCCTCTGAAACTACTGGCTGGATATTCATGAAACTTTAAAGAAATGTTGCCCATGAAGTCTAGTTGATTCATTGCAAAAATTCATGTTGATCTGAAATCCAAGATGGCCACCAAAGCTAAAAATAGATTTTTAAAATACAAGTTTGTAGCGACTACTTCTTGAAAACTACAAGTGATATTGATATGGGACTTTTTCTAAAATGATCAGTATGACATGGTGTTGGTCCTTCTCAAAAATCGTTTTGATTCGACGTTAAACATAGCTGCCAGTGGCCATCTTTGTTTACATAGAGTTATATAGTAAAAACTTGTAGCGGTTCTCTGAAACTACTCGGCGGATTTTCGTGAAACTTCACAGGAACGTTGCTCTTGGTGTCTAATTGATCCTAGCAAAATTTCAGATTGGCCAGAAATTCAAGATGGCCACGACAGCTAAAAATAGATTTTTAAAAAATAAGTTTGTAGTGACTTCTGCTTGAAAACTATAAGTGATATTGATTTGGGACTTTTTCTAAAATGATCAGCATGACATGATGTTGATCCGAGTTGAACATTATTTTGATTCGACGTTAAACATGGCTGCCAGTGGCCATCTTTGGTTACATAAGAGTTATATAGAAAAAACTTGTAGCGACTACTCCTCTGAAACTACTTGACGGATGTTCATGAAACTTCGCAGGAATGTTGCTCTTGATGTCAGTTTGTAGCGACTACTTCTTGAAAACTATAAGTGATATTGATATGGGACTTTTTCTTAAATGATCAGCATGACATGATGTTGGTCCTTGTCGAAAATCGTTTTGATTCAACGTTAAACATGGCTGCCAGTGGCCATCTTTGTTTACATAGAGTTATATAATGAAAACTTGTAGCGACTACTCCTCTGAAACTACTTGACGGATTTTCAAGAAACTTCACAGGAATGTTGCTCTCGATGTCTAATTGATCCTAGCAAAATTTCAGGTCGGCCGGAAATTCAAGATGGCCGCCACGGCTAAAACTAATTTTTCAAAATACAAGTTTGTAGCGACTACTTCTTGAAAACTGTAAGAGATATTGGTATGGGACCTTTTCTAAAACGATCAGCATGACATGGTGTTTGTCCTTGTCAAAAATCGTTTTGATTCGACGTTAAACATGGCTGCCAAGCGGCCATCTTTGTTTACATAGAGTTATATAGTAAAAACTTGTAGCGACTACTCCTTTGAAACTACTTGGCGGATTTTCATGAAACTTTACAGAAATGTTGCTCTTGATGTCTAATTGATCCTAGCAAAATTTCAGGTCGGTCAGAAATTCAAGATGGCCGCCACAGCTAAAAATAAATTTTCAAAAAAGAAGTTTGTAGCGACTACTTCCTGAAATCAAAATCAATCAGTAGAGCTTCAAGGTCATTGACCTCTTGTTTTAAAACTCAGGGTGTCCCGCTTGTTTTTCTGGATAACTTACATTTGTTCAATCATTAATATTAATTATAAGAATAGTAATAAGCAAATTGTATGTGCATCTATTCAATTTTGATATTATTGCACCAATCATATATTAAAATTTAAAGTAAAATATGGCGAAAAAGTGAATACGTAAGTTTTTATTTATTTAAATATAACCGAGTTAAAAGTAAACATGATCCTGGATATATGTCAAGACACCCATTTCAAACACTTCAAGATTGCCGTGTGACCCTTTAAGGAGAGCAGTATGACTTGAGATCTTGCTGCCAGTGGGAATGACGTCTTGATCTCCCCCTTCTTTTTAGTTAGAAAAATACATTTTATTTTGAGTGTCAATCCATTTACTTACATTTTAGTTCCCGTGAGTGTCAGGCGCAAGATTGGCCACAGCACCAGACTGTATGTGGGACAACCTCTGTAGACAGGACAGATGCAAGAACCACAACCAGCAGTTCACAGAATACATCTACATTCCAGAAGAATGATAGAAGCATATTCCATGATGTGGATGATGGTTAGTCAGAAGTGTAATTTTTTTATATTGTTTCTTTGATTTTGAAACCCATGCTTGATTTATTTTAAATTAGAACTATCAGGGGCGTAGCGTGACCAAAATCTCAATTACTCATGGGGGTAGGTGCGGGAGGGTGTTGTCCCCCTCGTACGTGACTTCTGGAGCATTTTAGGGTCAGGATGAAAGATTTAAATCCTGTCGAAAATACCAGTATTCCTTAACATTTCAGACTCAGCATGTTACTTGTACCCTCCCTTAGGCTCACCTTTTTATTGCGTTTTTCGAGTTTTTAGCTCTACTGCAGAGCTTATGGGATGGTGTGTTGTCCGTCGTCCGTCGTCCGTTAACTTTTCTTCAAACGACTTCTCCTCAGAAACCGTTTGGCTAAATTTAACCAAACTTCACATGGATGAACCTTAGATGAATGCTTTTTAGATTTGTTAAAATTAGGTCAGCGCTACATCCAAGATGGCTGCCATTACCATATATGGTCGAAACCTTAAAAAATCTTCTTCTCCAGAACCGCTTAACAGATTTCAACAGCTTTTCTTTTAAAACGATCGCCAACGCCTAGACTATCAAGTTTGTTCAAATAAAGTCCCCGGGGTCAAAAATGGCTGTGCCCCGGGGGTCCAAAGTTTGTATATTGAGGTTTTGCATGTTTTTCATATAGGCATATAGGAAAGAACTTTAAAAAATCTTCTTCTCTGAAACAACAAGGCACAGAGCTCTCATGTATTACATGTAGCATCAGCTTATGGTCCTCCACTAAGTTTGTTCAAATGGTGACCCTGGGGTCAAATTTGTCCCCGCCCAGGGGGTCACAGTTTTACATGGACTTATATAGGATTTTTTTTTTAAAAATCTTCTCTGAAACTACAAGAGCCAGAGGTTTGATATTTTGCATTTACTATAAGCTTAATTATGGTCCTTTACCAAGTTTGTTCAAATGGTGACCCTCGGGTCACATTTGGCCCCGCCCCAAGGGTCACATGTTTTACATAGACATGTATAGGGAAAAACTTAAAAAATCTGCAAGAGCCAGAGGTTTAATATTTTGCATTTGCTATAAAGCTTGTGGTTCTCTACCAAGTTTGTTCAAATGTTGACCCAGGGGTCACATTTGGCCCCACGCCGGGGGTCACAGTTTTATATAGGCTTGTATAGGGAAAAACTGAAAAAGTCTTCTTCTCTGGAACCACATGGCACAGAGCTCTCATGTATTACATGTAGCATCAGCTTATGGTCCTCTACTAAGTTTGTTCAAATGGTGACCCTGGGGTCACATTTGGCCCCGCCCAAAGGGTCACATGTTTTACATAGACATGTATAGGGAAAAACTTAAACAATCTTCTCCTCTAAAACTGCAAGAGCCAGAGGTTTAATATTTTGCTGTTGCTATAAGCTTATGGTCCTTTACCAATTTTGTTCAAATGGTGACCCTGGGGTCACATCTGGCCCCGCCCCGGGGGTCACAGTTTTACATAAATGCTTGTATAGGGAAAAACTGAAAAAATCTTCTTCTCTGGAACTGCAAGAGACAGAGGTTTAATATGTTGCATTTGCTATAAGCTTATCCTTACCAAGTTTGTTCAAATGGTGACCCCGCCCCAAGGGTCACATGTTTTACATAGACATGTATAGTGAAAAACTTAAAAGTATTCTTCTCTGAAACTGCAAGAGCCAGAGGTTTAATATTTTGCATTTGCTATAAGCTTATGGTCTTCTACCAAGTTTGTTCAAATGGTGACCCATTAGTCACATTTGGCCCCACCCTGGGGGTCACAGTTTTACTTAGGCTTGTATAGACAAAAACTGAAAAAAATCTTCTCTGGAACCACAGTGCTCTCATGTATTACATGTAGCATCAGCTTATGGTCCTCTACCAAGTTTGTTCAAATGGTGACCCTGGTGTCAAATTTGGACGCGCCCCGGGGTGGGTAACATTTTTTAATTATTTTTTTTTTAATTTGATTTATTTTTTTGATTTGTTTTTCAATTTCAATTATTTTTTTAAATTTTTAAATTTTTTAAATTTTTATTATTTTATTTATTTATTTATTTTTTAATTTTTTAATTTTTTTTTTGATTGATTAAAATATATATATATTTTTTTCATTATCTTTTTAATTACTTGACACTTACTTTAACATTTCTTGTCGGCGCTACCCATCCTAAATGCCTTGTTGAATTTCGACGAAACTTGGCAGGAAGCATCGGTAAGATGTCTAGTTGTGCATATTACGCTTTTTTTCCAGTTCGCTGATTTTTGACGGAGTTATGGCCCTTTGACATTTTTATTTTAAATTTCTTGTCGGCGCTACTCCTCTTAAATGGCTTGTTGGATTTCTACGAAATTTGGCAGGAAGCCTCAGTATGATGTCTAGTTGTGCAAAGCGCGGTATATCAATGAAATCTTGGACAATTTCGAAAACCAACTAGATCTTGTTAGTAATAACAGAGTTATGGCCCTTGATTTGTTGAAAAATACTATATTGTATTTTCCTTTGTTAAATCTCTAGGAGAAGAGAGCTATATCTAGCTATATCGGTCTAAATCTATGAGCTGTTTTAGCCAGTAGAGCATCCACAGGCCCTCTTGGGCCTCTTGTTATTTTTAGCTCTATTGATCAGAGATCAGCAGAGCTTATGCCGTGGTGCGGCGTCCGTCTGTCTGTCCGTCCGTAAATTTTTATTTGTAGCGATACTCCTCTGAAACTGCTCGATGGATATTCATGAAACTTTACAGAAATGTTGCCCATGAAGTCTAGTTGATCCTAGCTAAAATTCATGTTGATGTGAAATCCAAGATGGCCGCCAAATCTAAAAATAGGTTTTTAAAAAACAAGATTGTAGCGACTACTTCTTGAAAACTCTAAGTTATATTGATATGGGACTTTTCTAAAATGATCAGCATGACATGATGTTGGTCCTTGTCGAAAATCGTTTTGATTCGACGTTAAACATGGCTGCCAGCGGCCATCTTTGTTTACATAGAGTTATATAGTAAAAACTGGTAGCGACTACTCCTCTGAAACTACTTTGCGGATTTTCATGAAACTTTACAGGAATGTTGCTCTTAATGTCTTATTGATCCTACCAAATTTCAGATCGGCCAGAAATTCAAGATGGCCACCACAGCTAAAAATAGATTTAAAAAAAATAAGTTTGTAGCGACTACTTCTTGAAAACTATAAGTGATATTGATATGGGACTTTTTCTAAAATGATCAGCATGACATGATGGTTATCCGAGTTGAACATTATTTTGATTCGACGTTAAACATGGCTGCCAGTGGCCATCTTTGTTTACATAGTTATATAATGAAAACTTGTAGCGATTACTCCTCTGAAACTACTATACGGATTTTCATGAAACTTCACCCGAATGTTGCTCTTGATGTCTTATTGATCCTAGTAAAATTTCAGGTCGGCCGGAAATTCAAGATGGCCACCATGGCTAATAATAGATTTTCAAAATACAAGTTTGTAGCGACTACTTCTTAAAAATTATAAGTGATATTGATATAGGACTTTTTATAAAATGATCAGCATGACATGATGTTGGTCCTTGTCAAAAATCGTTTTGATTCTATGTTAAACATGGCTGTCAGCGGCCATCTTTGTTTACATAGAGTTATGTAATGAAAACTTGTAGTGACTACTCCTCTGAAACTACTTGACGGATTTTCATGAAACTTCATAGGAATGTTGCTCTTGATGTCTTATTGATCCTAGCAAAATTTCAGGTCGGCCGGATATTCAAGATGGCCGCCACGGCTAAAAATAATTTTTCAAAAAACAAGTTTGTAACGACTACTTCCTGAAATCAAAATCAATCAGTAGAGCTTCAAGGTCATTGACCTCTTGTTTTATTTTTTGATCCTTCGTTTGAAAAGTTTACTCACGTGAGTAAATGAGTATGGCAAGCTACGCGCCTATGACAACTATGCATCAAGTGCAAAGTGTGGAATTGCGAGTTTTATAGTACCAATTGCAGTGAACTAATTTTGCCATTAGTTGACAGGTTAATAGTTTCTTTAAAATATACTCCTAAATATACACTCATTTAAACTTGTTGTGTATATTGTGTTTTTATTTTAGTCAAGATGTAGTGTTTGACTGTCTCAGGAGAAGAACATCATAAGTATTTTACTTTCATTCTAATCCATTTCCTTCTATTGTGTACAAATATCATGCTGTAAAATAAACCAAACTCGTATCTTCACATTGTTATTTCAGAAATTCACAAATCATCAATACCATCTGCCCATCCACCTCTCGTAGATTTTTCAAAAGCCATCAAGAAAAAAACGAATCTTGTATTAAAACCAGAAGGAAAATCATACTTGTCCAATAATGAATTCCACACAGACATTCCAGAAATCGACGAAGCAGAACCAGTGTCTTCCATTATAGTGAAATGTAACAAAGGAAAACATAAAATTTGTGTGCAGAATTCTTGGAGGGGCGAAGATGTGTATAAATTTTTATCATACTCATTGAAAATTCCTTTAGAAAACCTGAAACTTATCCACAAAGGTAAAGTGTTGAAAAAAGAAACAGTGTGTGAAACAATAAAAGACAAGGCGCTTTATCAAGCCATAGGTGAATTGGCCGAGTCGGATGACGGAATCGATCAGCGAGATATTTCCGTGATGATGAAGCAGATGGGGATCGATAGGAACGCGGCCATTCAAGTCCTGAAGAAGAAAGGAGATCTTATAGATGCTTTGTTGGATTAATTTAAAAGCCAGTCTTTTAATAGTGGTGCTGAATAGATGAAATTATTTGATTATTATATCCCGCTACCCCTGCTTTCACAAAGTGAAAATCGGGAACGTCTTACCCACAAGTGTAACTTTAGTGTGGGCTTGGAGTGCCTATGAAGTGGTATTTTATTTTTGTACCGCTATTGAATTCTGTCAAAAACATCTTGTTTCTGTTTAGTAAATTAAACTCATTAAAGGAAGTTATGTTACCGGTATGTTTGTCAATGTAATTATTTTATGTTTTATAAGCAAAAGCTTACGGCTTATGCAACTTTAAAGCTTTACATATCAAGCCGATTTCTCCATCACCAGAAGCCATAGATCTTTCAAACTTCACACGTGTTTTCATCTACACGACAGTGGTATGTTCCATTAAAAAGTAGTAAATATGAATTATCTTAACCTACTTTTTGCAAAATGTTAATTTCTATTGATATTTTACATCCAAGTGTTTACATGTATTAAGTCTATTACTCAGATACCAAAAGCCAAACAGCTTTCAAACTTAATATACACTTACATTTATATGACAGCAAGATGTTCCTACAAAGAAATAGGTCAATATGAAGTGACTTTGACCTGCCTTTCACACTTGGTTACTTGACATTTAGTTTTACATTTTATATTAAGGCCGTTACTCAAAAAGCCATACAGCTTTTAACCTTCATAACACTTAAGCTATAGTATGGTCCTCTAAAAAGGGTCAGTAAGAATGACCTTGAGTTGACCTACTTTTTTCAAACTGCGTTATTTTAGTAGATTTCTCACACAATAACAGCCATACAGCTTTTAAACATTATACACATCAACATCTTCATGACAGCAATACATTCCAACTACAAGACGAGTATACGAGTTGCGCGCAGCATGGTGTCTCGCCTAAAGGGATGTGTCCACCAAGCATGTTTCAAATGACCATCTTGATAAAATCGAGGGTTTATGCAACATCAAGTACCTTTGTCTGCATTCAAAGGGTAGCGTTCATAGTTTCCCATAAAAGGAGCTAAATGCGAATATTGATGAATGGACAGACATTACCATTCCATAGACCAGATTCCGTCAAAAAAATAGACGTGTGTCCATATCAGCTTGTTACTTCCAGGGGCGTAGCGTGACCAATTTCAAGGTTAGTTACTCACGGGGTCCTGTACCCACTTACACTTCATTTTTTGATTGCATTTTGCAACTTTTTCGACTTTCAATTTTTGACGTTACTCACGTGAGTATCTGAGTATGCCACGCTACACAGCTGACGTCATTATGCTAAATATAGGATTTACTTATAGACAGTGTCTCTTTAAAAAGTTAATATATTGAACATGTTTAGCAAAAATATCTACTATTATAATTGGGAAGTATCATGTTACACAGAGGCTGTTGTTTTTTGCTCTCACAAATTGACATTTTAATCTAAGCATATGTCCTATTTTATCATGAACACATGTCATCACAAATTAATGCTGGTATCTGCTTTTGATTCAATAAAATAGTTTTAAAGGGTTTGAGTATAAAAACTTCCAACATGGCCTTTTTTCAAATCATTATTCTATCAAAGAGCTTTAATCACAAATTTCTAAATCATATTTAGCACTTTTAAAGCATTTATAAACTCAAAATTTGGCATGTCAATACATTAAACATTACAATTGTATCATGTATTTATTTTCTATACTTAACATTTTTGAGCTGAATCAAATTAGATGTTTTTTAACGGCTCATCAACACATTATAGGTTGTTTACAGCCACCCCAGAGAGAGAGGAAGGATACATACGAATCCAGGAACCTGCCCTACTCTTACTATCAAATAGCCCCGTGTGGTTGCCGGGGGCCCCGTTTGGTCACGGGGCAAAGAATACGGCCACTGCAGATCCCTTTGGAGGGGTAGGCAGAGCGGTAGAATCCCCCCAAATTCATGTTCATTTTATCATTTTTTGTTCATGTTCATTAAAGGTCTTCATCATGATCCCTGCATTGTTTCAGGTGCTATCTCGCTCGCATCAAAAGAGCAGTGGCAGAAAAACAATAACGTGGCTCCAGCGTACATTGAGTTTCTACGATAGAATTTGCAGCAACTCTGCAGTTCAGGGTGAGAAGGTTCTAGGCCATTTTCCATATTTTATCTCGATGTACATGGAAGATGAGCCTGGCAGGTTCCTGCCTTTTAGGCACCATATAACCTTTTCATGTGTTGGTGCGCCTTAAAACCCCAATTCAGTTACTTACTATCAAATAGATTCCTAAAGTTCTTTAATGTTCTTGGAGGATAGACTCCAATGCATGGGACCGCATGTATAGGAACATAATAATTTTGTGTTTGTTTTATAAGCGCAAAGTAACAGTGTCCCTTTAAATAGAAAAAATCTTTTAGCAAACTTGGTTGTTGTGTAATGTTTGTCATTATTAAACATTTTAAGTGCTAAACTTTTAAACATAAAATTGTTTTTATTGTCATTGTCACTGAATCATTATTGTCATTAAAATCTTTTCTTTTTTCTTAACTCCGACCCATGGTCAGTTGGAGAGCTGGAAGTTATTGGTTTTAAGAAGGACAATGACAAGGAGATTATATATGAAATTTGAACGCTCTGCTCCAAAGAACCTAAAAGTTATAAGAATTTAATGCACTTTAACACATTTTTTTGGAGACGGTACATGTATTTAAGTGGCAACTGACCTTGACACGGGGTCAGTTGGAGGCTGATAGTTACTGTAAAACTAAGAAGACCAATAACCTGTGATGTTATATATGAAATTTGAACACTCTACTCCAAAGTTATAAGAACTTTAACGCAAACCTTAACGCAACCTTAACGCAAACCTTTACGAAAACCTTAACCAAAATTTTAACGCTAACATATTGCATTGCAACTTTCTTGTCCTTGGGAGTAGAATGTTCAAATTCAAATTTCATATATAATCTCCTGTGGTCATTGTCCTTCTTAATGCCAATAACTTCCAGCCCTCCAACTGACCCTGGGTCAGAGTCAAGGTCACTTAAATACAAGTACCATCAATATTTGCGTTAAAATTTGGTGACAGTACATGTATTTGTGACCTCGACTCGGACCCTGGGTCAGTTGGAGGGCTGGAAGTTATTGGCATTAAGACGGACAATGACCAGGAGGTTATATATGAAATTTGAACATTCTACTCCCAAGGACAAAAAAGTTATAATACAATATGTTCACGCCGCCGAGCCCGCCAACATTAGCAATGCCCGACACGCATTTTTTCAAAAGGCGAGACAAAAACCATTGGGAGTGCCCTTGAAACTACCCATACACTTTTAAATTATTGAATCTTTTATGCGACTGACAGTGCTGAAGTGGAGCATGTTTTCTTTGGACACATTTTCTAATCAATCATTATCATTCTCAGAAGGCACCTTTTTGTTGGTACTATCTTCTGACAGCTACGTATGACTCATCTTACCGAGCTAAATCCAAGAAGTTTAATTTACCCGCTAGTGTATCTGTCTTTTCTCCGCCCTACGCACTGTTGATGGCCTTTAGCCCAATCGGTCGTTTGAAGACATAAACCGGGATGTCCCAGGTGATGGAGTTTATCCTTCTAGCACTTTAAAAAACATTTATACATTTTGTACAGTTAATCCCACCGCCAACGAAGTTGTAGGAGGCGTATATTGGGTTGTGCTTGTCCGTCCGGCGTCAGTCTGTAGACCAAAATTTCGAGTTCTTACTCATTCATTTTAAGGTGAATTGTTTTTAGCTCTACTGATCAGAGATCAGCAGAGCTTATGCCGTGGTGCGGCCGTCTGTCTGTCCATAAACTTTTATTTGTAGCGACTTCACAGCTGAAACTACTGGATGGATATTCATGAAACTTTACAGAAATGTTGCCCATAAAGTCTAGTTGATCCTAGCAAAAATTCATGTTGATGTGAAATCCAAGATGGCCGCCAAAGCTAAAAATAGAGTTTTAAAATACAAGTTTGTAGCGACTTCTTCTTGAAAACTATAAGTGATATTGATATGGGACTTTTTCTAAAATGATCAGCATGACATGATGTTGATCCTAGTCAAAAATCGTTTTGATTCAACGTTAAACATGGCTGCCAGCGGCCATCTTTGTTTACATAGAGTTATATAGTAAAAACTTGTAGCGACTACTTCTCTGAAACTACTCGGCGGATTGTCATGAAACTTTACAGGAATGTTGCTCTTGATGTCTAATTGATCCTAGAAAAATTTCAGGTCGGCCGGAAATTCAAGATGGCCGTCACAGCTAAAAATAGATTTTTAAAAAATAAGTTTGTAGCGACTACTTCTTGAAAACTATAAGTGATATTGATATGGAACTTTTTCTAAAATGATCAGCATTACATGATGTTGATCCTAGTCAAAAATTGTTTTGATTCAACGTTAAACATGGCTGCCAGCGGCCATCTTTGTTTACATACAGTTATATAGTAAAAACTTGTAGCGACTACTCCTCTGAAACTACTTGGCGGATTGTCATGAAACTTTACAGGAATGTTGCTCTTGATGTCTTATTGATCCTAGAAAAATTTCAGGTCGGCCAGAAATTCAAGATGGCCGTCACAGCTAAAAATAGATTTTTAAAATATAAGTTTGTAGCGACTACTTCTTGAAAACTATAAGTGATATTGATATGGGACTTTTTCTAAAATGATCAGCATGACATGATGTAGATCCTTGTGGAAAATTATTTTGATTCGACGTTAAACATGGCTGCCAGTGGCCATCTTTGGTTACATAGAGTTATATAGTAAAAACTTGTAGCGACTACTTCTCTGAAACTACTTGACGGATGTTCATGAAACTTCACAGGAATGTTGCTCTTGATGTCTAGTTGATCCTAGAAAAATTTCAGGTCGGCCGGAAATTCAAGATGGCCGCCACAGCTAAAAATAGATTTAAAATAAATAAGTTTGTAGCGACTACTTCTTCAAAACAATAAGAGATATTGATATGGGACTTTTTCTTAAATGATCAGTATGACATGATGTTGGTCCTTGTCGAAAATCGTTTTGATTTGACCTTAAACATGGCTGCTTAATTTACATAGAGTTATATATATGAAAACTTGTAGCGACTACTTCTTTGAAACTACCCGACGGATTTACAGGAATGTTGCTCTTGATGTCTAATTGATCTTAGCAAAATTTCAGGTCGGCCGGAAATTCAAGATGGCCGCCACGGTTAAAAATAGATTTTCAAAAAACAAGTCTGTAGGGACTACTTCCTGAAATCAAAATCAATCAGTAGAGCTTCAAGGTCATTGACCTCTTGTTATATTTGCCATGCCGATTACAGTATTTTGTTAATTGTTTGTATGGTGTTTTTAGTGTTTTAGTGAATTTCAACACATGTAAGGTTAAACATGAAGGGTCAATTTTTTTTTGTGTGTTGGAGGCAGACCATCCACTTTACCTGGTTAGAACCAATACTGTACACCTCCCGCATCCATAAGAATCGACACTTCCTCACTTAAAAGTCGAGTTCCCAGTGGGATTCAAAACTGCAGCGGTGAGAGGCGAGAAAGTTTACAGCGCAACGTTGTTAACCTCTCAGCCACGGAGGCTCAGTATTACAGGTACTTATGGATGTCTGATTAGGGGTCTAATGGTCTGGGGCCGTTCCTGAGAGTTCAGGCACTTGTGAGCCGTTTGAAACAATCGCTCGTTATACATTTGTTGGGAAGATTTAAACAAAAGCCTTATGTTTTCTTATGGTTTATTATTTTGCAATGCATGAATAATAAAAATAACATTTTCTCGTTAACAATACACAACCACTACACAAATATAACAAAATAAATACATTTTATTATGTATTTACATACATTCAAACTTTAAATATCTATTTTCTATTATTTCATCTTGTATTTATATTTTATTGATTTGTAACTCATGTAACTCGCCAAACTAGTTATGCTCTGGTTCTGCGTAACCACATTCTTGACAAGGGGCATTTTAAAATTGTCTATTGGGTTTTACAGTGCACCAACACAAGAAAGACTATATGCAACCAAACAAAAATAATATGCCAGGCTTATCCTCCATTTACAAGATGAAATAAGGAGAATTTGCCTAGAATCATCAAACGAGCAGAGTTGTTGCAAATCTCCATTTATGATGGAGACACGTTCCCACACGCAGGGTCATAATAAATGTGACAAAAAGAATATGAAATGTGGGTCCTAGCCCTCTGCCTTTAGCGAAATTTGCAGGGATCCTATTCTACACCCAGTAACCACACAGACTTTTAGGGGCAGAATATTAAAAAAGAAATGAAAATCTTTGTAGATTTACAAATTTTAGTCATATTATTTCTTGAACCCAAACTATTCCAACTGTGTTTTACTTCCATGAAAGATCATATAGCTTTTCACCCTCACACAAGCAAGCCTAATCCGAGCCTTCTCTGACCTTACCAGCCCTTTTTACGATTTTCATATTTCATCTGGCTGTGTAACTAAACAACAACAAAAAAAAGGAAGGCTTTTAGGGTCAGAGAAGGCTCGGATTAAAGCAAGCCATGTTTTTAGAAACATTCACAGTAATTATACACATACTTGTAAGGATATGGCAATATTAATAGAGGATCTTACATGAGTGCCTGTTTAATATTGAATTGATTAAACAAGTTGGATAAAATGTTCTTGCATACCGGAAAAGGGTATCCACGTTTTACATGGGGGATAGAGTCTTTATGGGTAAACATAAAAGATAAAAGTCACATGCATCAATAATGATGTTAATAATGTGAACAGATGTATGTCATTGTGTGAAAAAACATGTAAAACGTTACTTACTGGCAATGTCAATGCACAAAATGTCAATGATGTGTAAGAAAAAGAATTGATCATGGGTATCCAGTTCATATAGGAAATTCCAACCCTCGGTATAATAGTTTTAAGCGGAACCTCGGTTCCGATAAAAACATTTATACCTCGGGTTGGAATTCCCTATCTTCACCGGATACCCATGAAAGATTCTTATAATATAATATGACGCTGCACAGTGCCGAACATCGTATCCAACGAGTTAAATATCTACATCTTATAAATATATAATTGTATCCAACAATATTGAATAGGCACGACTAAGATTCTATTTCGGCCACAAAAAAACATACCTGTGTTTCCGGTGGCCCGACCGACCCTATTTTTAAGGGGCCGACAACTTTTCATGAAAAAAATAGTTCTAATCAATGATTTATCACAATATATCGAGGTAAACTGACATCACAGAGAAACTTTCAGCTGTATCATCAACTTGTATGGGGTTTAGGAGATAAATACATGTAGAATCTCACAATATCTTGCTCCAAAAAAAAGAGCCTACCTACCGACCCTATTTTTTTAGAGCATGCAATAGGAAACACACCTATTTTTTTTTTTTTGCCTTATTATGTAACTCCAAAGAAAGCCTCATAAGCATCATGGGTCTTCTCTGTACGACACCAATAACGGATAACTACCTTGTCGATGTCCTTAATCCGGTATTTTTAACTGTTACAGAAAAACGACAAGACAGGACAATTCCGACATGAAAATATTTAACTAACCATTTCATAAGAGAACAATGTTAAAACCTGTAATAAGAGACCACTTGTATTAAGCGACCATTTTGGTCTTTCCCCTGAGCGGTCTCTTAAACCAGGTTTGGCTGCATCTTGATTTGCTATGATGCAACATCTTGATCGATTCATTATATCCTCCTCCTAGTACGTATACCTCCCGCCATCTGAAAGAATCAACACTTTCTCACTTACAATTCGAGCTCCCAATGGGATTCAAACTCGCAGCGATGAGAGGCGAGGTTTCTAACGCTTTCTATCTTTACCATCCCGGCCACAGAGTTGTATGTTTCAGATGGAGAAAACAGTGCGAAAAGTTAAAAATGACCAATCTATTGTTTACAATGCAAGACGAGAGACAAACAAGTTTTTGAATAGTTTCTTAAAAATCTGCTTACTTTTTTTTGCACGCTTGATTTTTATTCCAATTGCGTTTTTCATTGTTTTAAATTTGTGTTTATGCAAATATGCAGCTTATCTAGAGCTCTGTTTAATTCCTCAGGGTAGAAATAAATATCTATACCAACTAGAGGTTGTTTTTAGTAAAAGTTCAGGAGAACTAGTCCGGACAAAGTCTGTGTATTCAGTGATTTTTTTTGGTAGTTTTTACTACCGAATATCGGTGGATTCCCCTACAAAAAAAATCCCAATTTAATGCATATTTTCCCAATTAGAATGATACACAAATTTGAAATAGTAAATTAACCCTTAAAGTATAGGGAAAAGTGCTTTCCGTAAGCGTATTCCAGTGTAATTTCCGTGAAAACCGATATCGTCGTACAACCAAGTTGGGGTAAAAGCCGTACTGTACCTCGATAAAAATAATCATTATGCTGAATAGCAAGTTCATTATCTAGAATATTCGCCGCTTTTACCATAGACTGCTACACAGAGCATTTAAATATAAATGACTGTCGCTTGTTTGAGTGAAACGATACATGCGCATTGAAGCAGTCTACTTTACCCCCATCCGTACAACAACCTTGTAATCGAGTGCAGGTACCTATTATCCAATGGGCATCTCGCTTTTATATTTTGTCACCAGGATCAATCAAACGCTTTATCGTAGCATAGTATTATACGATACAATGACGAAAGGCTTTCTTTAACCAAGACCTTCTTCGACATCATGTCACTTAATTCAAAATATTATGTCAAAAAGTTGAAAAAGAACGATGCAAAGGGCCTGTAGAGCATAAGCTCTGTGTTTAAAAAGCTTAGCGAGAATCAGATTCCGATGGGTGATGACGAACCCGAACTAGGTGACTGTGACACACATACTTCGTCAGAAATTTCTGTACGTACTGAAATTTCCCAATCTACCCAACCTACGAGTGAATCTCTAGTTGAATGTCCTTCGAGTTCCACTGAATCATGTGATCCTCCATCTTTTCTTAAGACCAAGGGGTATGAGGAGAAGACTCAAGAAGTGTGCATGGTCACAGACCAACGCAAATTTGCCGTTGTAAAATATGTTGTCTGATATCCATGGATGTACCAGTGTATAATTAAAGGTGGATATATGTGCAAGTACTGTGAGCTCTTTAGTGTTGGGAAATTTCAGTACATACGGAAAGTGTTTTTTTTTCATGTAGACAATACTGATTATTGAATTCAGAAAATTTCCAAATTTTGTAAAATGCTGCTAAATTTTCCCAATTGAAAGGTAGAGGTACCTTTGAAAAAAGGTAAAAAAATCACTGGTATTAAAACCTTTAAAGGGCCATAACTCTGAATTCAGCCGGAACAACCTAAATAAGCTTGGTATTGATCATCCCTGCCAAGTTTTATCGAAATTTAAAAGGCCATATATCCGCCAAAAATCATTCAATCGGAACACGGGATGATATGCGCAACTAGGCTTGGTACTGATTATCCTTGCTAAGTTTCGTTGACATCCGGCCTGGGGTTAAGGAGAACTAGTCTGGGCAAAGTTTGTGTATTATTGGGGAAAAACATTGATGGATGCATATAAATTTGGCTGTTTTTCAAGCTTGTCCGAAATTCTATTGATATTAGTAATCTGGTAAAGATCAGATGAAAAATCAAGTCCCTAGTGGCGTCATAATGAGGCAAAATATAGCATTTTAAACTAAATCAAGGGCCATAACTCCGCTGTTACTGGTCCGATCTGGCTGGTTTTCGAACTTGCATGAGCTTTCATTGATATTAACAATTTGGTAAAGATTGGATAAAACATAACGGCCCTATCGTCTTAACGAGGCAAAATATAGCATTTTTAACTAGATCAAGGACCATAACTCCGCTGTAACTGTTTTGGCTGGTTTTTAAACTTATCCGAGCTTTCATTGATATTAACAATCTGGTAAAGTTTGGTAAAGTTCAGATGGAAAATGAAGGCCATATTCTCTTAATGAGACAAAAGTAACGGACGACGGACAACTTGCCATCCCATAAGCCTCTCTCTGCTGGCCAGTAGAGCTAAAAAATCAAAACCATTATAGCGAACCCCAGCACAATTCTGCCATTTATATTAATTCCAGTTTGAATCACTTTTACATAATCATCTGGTTTCTTTTTGTAAATACAATACATGGCTATCTCTAATTTTTGAAACAGATGGCTACTTTGATTTGACAAGCGGCTACCATTAGTGATCGAGCAAAGCCAGAGAGGTTGTTAGGGGGTCTTCGAGCAGTCTCCCCCGCTTTTAAGCTGTTTTTGGTGCTAAATAAGGTCAGGATTTTTTAGTTATTACATTATTCTTTCAGATGATGAAATAATTCCATAATATTTGATAAATATTAATAAAAAAATTGTTATAGCCGACTACAAATTCAAAACAGATGGCGAATATAGCCGGCTGCCGGCTGTTAGAGACAGCCCTGCAATGTATTTTTATATGGATCTGTGAAATTCAATGTAATATCAACATTATCAATAACAAATCCAACCATGGGTTTATGGCGTCAACAGTCTCCTGCATTCTCTCACAGTTTCAATTATGAATATCTCTACGCAATTTGTGCATCATCTTTTCTGAAATCTTGGTCAGTAGACAACTGTCTTTATGTTTTCTTTACAGTTTGTTTCTCATCTTCCTCTGGTATAGGTGATGGCGTTTTATTCATTCGCGAAGCAGACATTGCTCGCTCAGGCTTATCCCCAGTTGACAATATTGGTGTGACGTCTATGCTCGTCAAAGACTTTGTTGGTTTTGTTTTGTCAAACCTATCCAGTCTTTCACTGAGACCTGTAATACTTTTCTGGATCTCTTCAACTGCGTCAACTATCATTTCGACCTTTATGATCATTCCTTGTTGGCGTCTCTCCTCTCTTCTTGCCATTTCCTCATCTAGAAGTTTATCTTTTCGCAGAATCTGTTTCCCTTTTTCAATCAACATTTTCTTAGCTTCTGGGTATTCCTCCAATGCTTCCCAGAGATCAGTCTTTGTAAGACAGAATAAATCCGAGAAGCCAAGAGTCTTGACACATGCCGTTCTACGGTTACCAGTTTTATTACCGGCGATATTCAGTACGCTGATCTCACCAAATACAGCCCCATCGCTCAATGTTACAAACACTTTTGTGCCATCAACAGATACAACTTGTAATTTGCCGCGTTTTATGATGTACATTTCCTTTCCGATATCACCCTTTTTACAGATAAAATCTCCTGGACTGAACACTTGCAGTTTCAGTTTGCCCACCAATTCTACCAATAATCCAGGCTCACAATCTTGGAATATTGCAACTCTTCTCAGTGTTTGCATGTGCACGTGAATCGATATCTCGGCGCGTAATTTTTCCGGTAAAAACGGTAGCGCCTCTTTGTCGTCAATTGACTGTTTATTATTCCAAGTGTAGTCGAACCATTTTACAACCCGCCCTTGCAGTTCAGGTCCAATACAACGAAGTTCCATGTACCGTTTCACATTGTCTACCTTGACCTGAAATTCAGTTCTCGCTGCATCCATATGGTTGATCATGGCGCCGACATTACCGAAAATGGTAGCAAATATAAGCACACCCACTAGAGCACATAATATACAATAGAATGTTTCTGTAGCCGACTCGGGCTGTTGGGTGTCTCCGATAGTTGTCAATGTAAGGCACGACCAGTAGAAACTGTAGAAATACTGTTTCCAAAACCCCCCAAATCCTGGATCATTAAGGTCTGGATATACCCAGGTGTCGGTTCCAAACCCTATGGCTCTACTGATAGCGAAAAAGAAACATCCGTTCCAATGGATAATAATGATGATGTACAGTACCAAGTTTGAAACACGAATCAGATTCGGAAAATTTGTATGTGCATCTGCCATATGGAAAAATTCAACGAGTCGCCAGGTTTTCATTAACCGGTTTAGTCTAAATATGGCCGAGAAACCATACCAGACGTACAAAATGTCGAAGGGTAACAGGCTGATGATATCGCAGTAGAACTTCCATGATTTCATGTATTTCTCTTTCAGTCGTTTTACATCTCTCACCATCAGGCCTTGTTCAAGAAAACCTAAAATACAAGTTATTATTTTAAAGAACACAATATGAACAGTAATAACGTTTATTTCAACATGTTTTACTTTATGATGTTTTTTTTTCCATTTAAAATCCTGATGTCGTATTTTTCTTGCATACCGGATAAGGTTATCAGCGTTTTTACATGGGTGATGGAAAGCCTAATCTTACACATGGGGAATTTTTTTTTAAGATAAATGTCGCACGATGATATCAACAATGACAGTTGCATGACGTCATTGTGTAAATAAACATGCAAAACATTAGTTGTTGGAGAAGTCAATACGCAGAACGTTCGCGCAATTTGATGTCATGACGTTGACGTCACGACCGGTACAGTTTAAAAACTTATGTTTGCTACTAACGCCTTAAAGAACTATATGTAAATGATTAAAACTTTGAATCGGAATTGTAGTCAATATTGTTTTAGTGACCCTCTATGAAATCTACTGACCCACTATAGAATAATAGAGAGTCACATGTGACCGCGAGTCACATGTGACCGCTCTAATTCAATGAAATTCCTAGGATTGTGTGCGAGGTGCAATAAAGATTCTTATATTCTGTTAATCCAGGAATAGGCCAAGATTTGACCACAGGGTCACCATTTGATCAAACTTTGTAGAATACCATAAATGTAACATGAGAGTTCTATGCCTTTCTAAGTCGATGTAACAAGAGCTGCTTACTGCCTAGTGGGGCATATACGCCTGTCGTTTCATTGTGGTAGACCTAATTCTTTTAAAGTTATTAGCCAAGATCGATTGTAAAAGGCAAGGTTAAGTTTCAGGTGAAACCTTTATAAAAGGGAACTAATTGAACAATTTAAATCAAAGAGTTATGGGCCTTTATAAAATGTAAAGAGTTATGGGCTCTTATAAGATGTATTCATTGGATTATGCTGAAGATGTGTACAAAGTTTCATTGTTGTACTCCTAATTCTTTGAAAGTTATTATCCACAGTCACTTGTAAAAGGCAAGGTTAAGTTCCAGGTTAAACCTTTTTTCAAAGGAAAAGCGTTCAAAAGATATGATTTAAAGAGTTATGGGCCTTTCATTGAATCATGTGACAGTTACATTGTTAATATTAACCTTATGCTTGGAAAGTTACTGACAAGTTAAAGTTCCAGTTTAAGACTTTTGCAAAGGGAAATATATAAGTCGAGCCAAAATGACCCCGTATCGTTCACCTGATGATCTTCGGAAAGATAAAAGTATTGTCAAACAAGCATATAATTTCATAACAGAATCAGATCACTCAGTTGATGGCACGCCATCGCAGATTCCCATGCTTGCCTTAAAGTGTTCAGGCCCATTAAGTGTATAATTATATGGATCTCAATGGCTTGTGGAAATATCAACGGTTTTCAAGTTATGACCCAGGGGTTGTGTCCCCAGGGGTGGGGATGGACCCCGGAGCCAATTATGCTATTATGTATCCGTATGTTCATGCTTAATATGTGAATGTATTGTTATAGGGTGGGGATAGCAGCAGTTAACAACATATGGCCCAGGGGTGGGGATAGACCCCAGGGCCGATATAGAGTTCTCACGGTTTCCAAGTTATGGGCTATTTCCCCAGTATTGGGGACAGTAAAAGATTTGTAAAAGCAAAGATTAACTTTCAGGTTAAACCTTTGTTCAAAGGCAAATAATTCAAACAAGAAGCACCAATACTGGTGCAAACACTGGAGTGCTTTTACCACATAAATCTAACATGAAGAGGGGGATAATTTTGGTAAAAGGCATGGAAGAGTTATGGTGCTTGTAACACAGATGACAAACAATAATTTGGATATATAACTTCTGTGTAAGTTTAATATATTTGTGACTGAATCTGGCTGGTTCCAAAACTTGTATATATGACTACAATGTACTATGCAGGGTTCTCAATAAGAACCGGCCGCCGGTTCAAAATCGTTCAAAAAAAAAGAAAAAAAAAGATGAGGACAGTGACATGGATAGTATGTGTTATTGAACTTTGTAGAGATAAAGGAAAGTATTTATTGTTGAATTTTGTAGTTATGTGGATATGTGGAGTTCAGAATACGATTTTCAAGTTGAAGTTTGGTAAATAAATATAATTGTCAACATACTGCACTACCTCTAAATACAGATACAACTACTCACTGCAGTACTTGTATCTGCATATAGAGGAATATTGCTTATAAAACTGCACTTTAAAGTGTGATTTAAAAGGCATTCAAAATAGTCCAAAATGCAGGAAATGATGCGCTCAATTTCACACCCCGTCTAGGCCTGTTACTTTTTCAAAAAGGCCTGATCAACCAAAAGTTATTGAGAACCCTGACAATGATAATGTAATGTTTGGTTAAGATCGGATCAAAAATGTAGCGGCTAGAGTGCCCACAAGGCAAAAGTATGTACTATTTGCCAATTCAATGGCAGATTACAACTCCACTATTAATAAGCAATCAAATCTGTCTGGTTCAAGAACTCGTCGAGATTTTATAAATATATAACTACTGTGTAAGTTTGGTTAAGATCGGATGAAAATGGAGGTGGGCGAATATAGAGTGCACACAAGGCAAAACTATATGCATTTTGCCAAGTCAAGGGCAGATAACTGCACATTTTGAATCTCACTGGTTCAAGAACTCGTCCGAGATCATGGCTATACGACTACTGTGTAAGATTGGTTGAAATCTGATTAAAAATTGAGAGGCTAGAGAGTCCACAAAAAAACAAAAACAACTAGAAATGTATCCATTACAACATTTTTTACAATTCCAAGGGGTATAACTCTGGAAGTAATGGGAGGATCAGGCCGAAAATTGAACTTGGGCGAGACATTGTGCCCATATACAATTTGATGAACAGCTTTGAAGAAAATTGGATAACAATTATCCAAGTTAGAGTGCGGACAACATTTATTTCGCGAATTTTTACCATTCCAAGGGTCTTACTCTGAAAGTACTGGGGTGATGGGGCCGAAAATTGAACTTGGGCAAGACATTGTGCCCATACACAATTAGACCAAGTTTGAAGAAAATTAGGTAACAATTACCAAGTTAGAGTGCAGACACCATCAATTTCGCGATTTTTTACTATTCCAAGGGCCGTAACTCTGGAACTACTGGTGCGGTGGGGTCGAAAATCAAACTTGGCCTAGACATTGTGCCCATATACAATTTGACCAAGTTTGGAGAAGATTGGATAACAATTACCCAAATTAGTGTGCCGAAACCGTTAATTTTGCAATATTTTACTATTTCAAGGGCCATAACTCTGCAACTACGGGGGCGAAGAGGCCGATTACTGAACTTGGTCGAGACATTGTGCCCATATACAATTTGACCAAGTTTGGGGAAGATTGAATAACAATTACCCAAGTTAGATAGCGGCCACCATTAATTTCGCTACTTTTTACTATTCCAAGGGCCATAACTTTGGAACTACTGGGGCGGATTATTGAGCTTGGCCGAGAAATTGTGCCCATATACTATCTGACGAAGTTTGGAAAAGATCCGATAACAGTTAGCTAAATTAGAGTGCTTACATCGTATTGCACGCACAGACGGACGGATGCATGCATGCACAGACAAAGGTAACACTATATGACCCAAAACCAAAACGACAGATAATTTGCGATCGTCATCCCAATGTCGAAATCTGTTTAGTGGTTCTTGAATTATTATTTTTTTTAAAGGTTTTAACCGTTAATGTTAATGGCGGCTATCTTGGAAGTTGCGCAAATTTGAATACCACTGACCTCGGAATCTTCCATGTGCAGTTTGGTAAAAGTTGATTAATAAGTGGTTTTTGGGAAGAGATTACTGGCTGGATGGATGGGCGTCGGATGAAGACTGATCCCAATTGATTATCTTGAGCCTTTGGCTCAAATGATCTAACATGTCTGCTAAATGCACTGTACCATGAGTCGAGCATCCGATACAGAATTAGTGGAGCCATAAAATGAGAGGTCAAGATAAGAAATCGACTGTTTTTCTTATTTAAACAGTTTATATTAAAAATCTAAATTCATGATTCGACCCCTTTTTAGTGCCCTATCATATACAGAAATACCATGACAATCGGCTGAGTAGCTTTTTTCTAAAATCGTTTTTTTGAGCTCAAATTTACCGCGAGTTTGAAAAGTTATGCTGTCAGAATCGGACAAAATCAGCCAATTACATGCTTAAATATAAAATCACAATTTGCCAAAATATAAAATCACAATGCAACGCCTCACTATATTTACAGGGAAAATTTATATACTGCCATAGACACCACTCTCTACTTTAAAACGCTATTATTAAAACAAAATCGGTTAACATTGTATCGGTACAGAAGTAGTGGAGCCTATACAGAGTGGGTCCCAAAGTGGGGGTGTGTTCACGTGATCACGTAAAATAAAAACAAGGATCACGCCTTTACCTGAAAATAGCAGAACTTTCACATTTCACGTTAAATGTGGATGAGCAGACGTGAAGCGCTATAGGCTCGAGCTTCTCTAGTACAATGTGTGGGTTGCAACAACAACAAAAATACAAACAATAAACTCAAACGGAGGAATAGCTTCTGTCATTCTGCAACGGTATGAAGTCCATAAACAAGCAGATACGATTAGATCTGCGCGCACCTAGCGGTATTATGTTGTACTACCGAGACCCTCATACAAATAGTAATAGATTTGGAATCCAGTCAAGGGAGACCACTTCAAACTGTTTTAGACTAGTTCCAGGCCGACCAGTGCTACTTGTAATGTAGTGAGCTATGTCTGTGAAACTGTCGGCATACCATCAGTCTATACTGCCTATACTGTATCTGATACACGACTCGGCTGATAGTAGTGTCCCCGGGGATTCCTCGTGCCAGATGTTCGCGCAAGTACGAAAGTTCAGCTCTCGGGGGAGGAGGAGGGACAATAAAAAGACTGAAAAGGACTAAACATTCACGTTTCAAGTCACCATATCACGCGATCATGTTTTACCAAGACCAAAATCACGGATCACACTGATATAATTCTCACGCAATCACGCAAAAATATTGTTTGTTTCACGTGTCACGTTTTTAAAAACACCCCGATCACGTGTTCACGCAAAGTCCCTTTGGGACCCCCTACAGAAGTAGTGGAGCCTGTACAGAAGTAGTGCTATGAAAATAAGAAGGAAATAGTTGTCTACAAATTCTAGTTAAACGTTGTTTAAATATAAAGAGATGATGTTCATATAATTTCCTATAGTTACTAGTATATTTTCTTCCTCATTGTTTGTAACTGCTTAGATTGGCATACAATACCCAGATGAATTCAACAACATTAATGTTTATGTTACATTTTAAAACATAACAGGAATGAACATTAACCTAACTGGATCATCCCCAAATGTAACACAATGAAACACAAAGAAGTATTATGTATATGACCACATGTCAAGTTAATACTATCTATGTTCACGTACTGCTTGGACCTCAATGCATCTATGTGTCACACACAAACACACGCACACACTAACATATAGTTCAAGAGTTAAGGTCCGTGTGCAACACAAACATATACTTCTAGAATTAAGGTCCGTGTGCAACAAGGAACCTAATGCTAATCTGAGGTTTTGTCGATTGAGGTTTGCGCCCTTGGCTGTTAATACGGCAGCCAAATTGGCTTGAAGTTGAAGGTGTTCACTGCACTTCTACTTTCAGTGCTGCATGGCCCAGCGTGGCACGTGGAATTTGAAACCTGGAGGACCCGGGTTCAAGCCTCTTGGGTGCCATTGAGTTTATCGGTGTATTCTTCATGCAAAAATCCCTTAGCCTCGTCTGTCAGATGGGAACGTAAACCGGACAGTCCCATGTATCAAATTACACATTGAAGAACCATATTCATGTATATACGAATATATCCATTTAAGTAATATTAGGACATGTTCTCGGATTCCGATGTATCCTTTCTGTCTGTCTGTGGCGGTTCTTAATAATATACACTTGCTGATGACCCGTTAAACAACATTCAGTTTAATTATATCTTCACTTGAACTATATATCTGTCCTTCATTCTTTTTCTGGTTAATATTTGCTGTTCGTTTTAAGTCTGTCAACACACGCCTGCGAATCCCTTATTTTTAATAGTTTTATCTTCATATATTTACATTAATTTTTAATTACTACTTAATTTCTTCATCTTTCGTCATTTTTTGCGCACAATATGACCTATTTATTTGTTGACGTGCTGTAAAACACCATTCATTCCATTCAAACACACGCACGCGTGCTGAGAGAGAGAGAGCTGTCAGTTTCTCATTGCACACATGCATGCTGAGAGAGAGAGAGAGAGAGAGAGAGAGAGATCATTTCTAGTTATTTCAGAAGAAAGTGAGAATTTTTATTTCCTTTTTAAATGGAGATCCTTCGCTAATAGAACTGTTTCTTTTCAAATACGACGATTTCATATGACAATTTCTTTTTTCTACATAGTCTCAGACCTAATGTGTCCCAAATACCATATCTGCTTTCCAGCAATATTGCAGTTAACCCAATTGGGAGTCGTTTATAAGCAGGGACAAGAGGCCCATATGGATCTTCTAGCTAAAGAGGCCATGACAGTTTGAGCAAAAAATATAATATATAAAATAAAATTAACGAACTGGAACGTCACGACAATATGCGTATCTCCACTAGATATTGATGCTTTGTAGCAAGTTTCACGAAATTAGAACATGGGTTTTAGAGAAACGGCGCCGACAAAAAAATTCTATTTGACTACCAAGCATGAAATACATTAAAAATACAAAGGGCCATAACTCAGTGGAAAATTACTGAGCCACAACGTCATGATAGTTACAATGCAAATCTCCACTTGATATTGATACTTCCTAGCAAGTTTCAATGAATTTTAACAAGGAGTTTTAGAGAAATAGCCTGGAAAAGTATTTTGTATTATATATTAGAAATACAAAGGGTCATAACTAAGAGGAAAATTATCAAACCGGAACGTCACGACAATATACGCATCTCCACTTGATACTGATGCTTTGTAGCAAGTTTCACGAAATTAAAACATGGGGTTTTAGAGAAATTCTAACAAGGAGTTTTAGAGAAACAGCACGGACAAGAATTTTCTATTTCACTACCAAGTATGAAATGCATTAAAAATACAAAAGGCCATATCTCAGTGGAAAATTATTGAACTGGATCGTCATGATAGTATGCACATCTCCTCTTGATACTGATACTTCCTAGCAAGTTTCGCTAAATTCTAACAAGGACTTTAGAGAAAAAGCCCGCACAAGGATTTCGTATTATATGTATATATATTAGAAATACAAAGGGCCTCTGAGTGGAAAATTGTCGAACCAGAACGTCATGATAATATGCGCATGTCCACTTGATATTGATACTTCTTAGCAAGTTTCGCGAAATTCTAAGAAGGAGTTATTGAGAAATAGTCTGGACAAGAATTGCGTCTACGGACAGATATTAAAACTAAAAAGGGCCATAACTCAGTGGAAAATTATCGAACCAGAACGTCATCACAGTATGCGCATGTCCACGAGATATTGATACTTCCTAGCAAGTTTAGCCCCACTCGACTTAGGTTATCATGTCCACTACGGTATGGTATTCCAGTGTGGCAGCACTATAAAGAAACCATTGAGTTCACTGCTTCAAGCAGACATATCATCACATCACACACAAAAACACACAGATAAAAGTCTATAGACTCCATTGTGCCTATAATCGTCGGGTAGGACGCCTGTCATAGGCGGACAGACTATAATCCTTAGAAATACACACACACACGCATAATTAAGCAATGAAACAAGTTATAGTTATGTAATAATAAAAAGAAACAAGAGGCCCAAGAAGGCCTGTGGACGCTCTACTGGATAAAGATAAAGTTTATGTATAAGGGGACATAACTCTTTCAAAAATCATTCAACCGGAACATGGTGATGACATACATACACAACTAGGCTTGGTACTTATCATCCCTGCCAAGTTTCGTTGAAATCCAGCCAGAGGTTCAAGAGAACTAGCCTGTCCAAAGTTAGTGTATTAAAACCTTTAAAGACACATTTCCCAAAGCTACTTGGTCATTGAAAAAGCATGGGAAGCTTGAATATTTACAGCCAGCACGCTTCATGGCTGATCAACACCAGTATATAAATTGAGGCTCGCTCTTAGTTTTTTATTTGTATACCATTGGTATATTGAGGGTAAGAATAGCTTAACAACACTTTGTAATTTACTTTAATGAAGAAATATATGTTCATAATTAAGCTTTTGAATACAAATCTTATCTGGTATATCTTAATTGTTTTTAGACCAAAAATCAGAGCACAGCACAATACATATATAACATTCTGTGTGTTATTATGTGTACTGGTCACAAATGCTTTATTGGGTTGGCCTCATAATCTGAAGAAAAATTGATTATCACACTTTGCACATGAAATTGTATGGCTAACAGTGATTTACAGTTACCTATAGAAATTCTCTTCCTCCCCAAATACAATAGGCTCAAAATATGTCTTTAAAGCTGTACAGTCCCTATTTTAACAGGTAATAACTCATAAATATGAATGAATCACGTGTGAAGTAGTTTCAAATCGACGAACACCCCAAAAGTCGGTATATAAGGAGAAATCGATTAGTAAAATTTCACATTTTAATTTAGCCTCCGTACAGGTAACATCAATAAATATACGGCTCCAGAATATATGTGATAAAAAAATAGTTGCCCGGAACGGGATTTGAACCACAGCCTTGCATTTGTAAGATTTGAAAGATGTACGCTGAACCTCTAGACCACTGCTATTAATTGGTATTTTGTAGCATTTTTAACACTAAATAGGCATTACGTAATAACAAGAGCGCGCACACAAACTCATCAAGCGCTAAATAACAAGTCGAGTTATTGTTGATTTGAGGCGAAGTATTAGTTTCATATTGATAAGATACAGTATTACACCAGGCAATGTTAATTTACACGTATGACAATATGGACTGCATATTTATTGGTCCATCATTAGTTGCGGTCAAATATGTTAAGTTATTTTGCCTCATAATATATGGTAGTTAGTATACTATTTTTCTCAAGTAGCGTTGTAGTTCAGTGGATAGAGCACAGGACTTGGAATCAGAAGGTCGTGTGTTCGAGCCCCGAAAGAAGCTTTTTTTTTTTGTAAAAATTACTGTTACCTGTGTATAGGTACGATGTGCACTGGTCGATGTATATACAGTAAATGATTTCCTTCGCTATATTTGCTCGCTTAAATACCCGATTTCGACATGAGCTGATGAACATGAAGTTACAAATAAAGCTTTAAGGGATTATAACTCATAAATTCATTCAACCACGACAAGGCAATGATAGGTGCAACTAGGCTTGGTACAGGTATTATCCCCACCAAGATTCGTTGAAATTCGGAAAGGAGTTCAGAAGAGACTAATCTGGACAAAGTTTGTGTATTAAAACTGTTAAAGGCCATAACTCTGCCAAAAATCATTCAACCGGAATATGTCGATGACATGCACAACTACGCTTGATATTGATCATTCTCGTCAAGTTTCATTGAAATCCAGCCAGGGGTTCAGGAGAACTAGTCAGGACAAAGTTTGTGTATTAAAACCTTTAGAGGGCCATAACTCCACCAAAATCATTCAACCGGAACAACTAGGCTTGGTAAGGATCTTCCCTGAAAAGTTTCATTGAAATCTGGCCAAATGAAGGTTTTCGTCTTAATGAGGCCAAAATATAGCATATTTCAGAAAATCAAGGACCATAACTCCAGTCTAAAGGATCCAATTTGGCTGGTTTTCAAACTTGTCGGATCTTTCATTGATATTAACAATCTGGTAAAGATCGGATGAAAAATGAAGGCCCTATCATCTTAACAAGCAAAATATAGATTTTTTAACTAAATCAAGGGCCATAACTCCGCTGTTACTGGTCCGATCTGGCTGGTTTCCAAACTTTTCCGAAATTTTATTGACATTAACAATCTATTAAAGTTTGGTAAAGATCGGATGAAAAATGAAGGCCTTATCGTCTTAACGAGGCAAAAAGCATTTTTAACTAAATCAAGGGCCATAACTCTGCTGTACTGGTCCAATCTGGCTGGATTTCGAACTTGTCTAAGCTATCATTGATATTAACAATCTGGGAAAGTTTGGTAAAGATCGGATAAAAAATGAAGGCCCTATCATCTTAAAGAGGCAAAATATAGCATTTTAATTAAATGAAGGGCAATAACTCTGCTGTTACTGGTCTGATCTGGCGGGTTTTCGAATTTGGCCAGTGGAGCAAATACCAAAAAGTTAAAAAAAAAAAAAAAAGTTAAAAAAAAAAGAAATTGATATAAAAAAAAATAACAATATAAATGTAAAAAGAAGAAAGTTAAAAAATCTGATAAAGTTTGGTAACGATCAGATGGAAAATGAAGGCACTATCATCTTAACGAGGCAAAATATAGCATTTTTAACTAAATCAAGGGCCATAACTCCGCTGTTACTGGTTTTCGAACTTGTTCGAGCTTTTATTGATATTAACAACCTGTTTGGTAAAGATCGGATGAAAAATGAAGGCCCTATCATCTTAACAAGGTAAAAGTTAATGGACAGACGGACGATGGACACCGTAGAGCGGACAACAGAGCTAAAAAGGCCCCACTGGGATCTGAACAATCTCATTAAAATCAAATCCTAATACGCTTTGATACTCTCCGGTATAGGATCTGACAACACTGCCGTGGAGTTCACATCAGATCAACCTTTCATCTAATTAATATTCATCAGAAGATCAACCAAAGTCAACCAAATTCAACCAATGAAATCGTGTGTTTCATATGCACTTGTCTTCAGTTGATGTTCCAATGAACTGAACAAAATATATAATGTCGCCGTGTATTAATGCTGTGGATTGCATAATAAATTCAAAGAAATGCACTAAATGGCATGTTTTACAGCAAGAATACGAAGAAGTGTAATTTTGGTTTGGTTACGAGTTAAATCCTACGAAGCTGTAAAAAAAAAATTACTTTTTTACACAGCTATTGAATTCCAGGGTTCGACACTTACGCTAGCCCGCTAGCCCGAGGCTGGTCATTTTCGAGAAGGACTAGTAAAAACTCACAGTTGACAAGCCCGACGGGCTAGTTGTTTTTATTAATATTTAAATGTTGATTTTAAATAATCTTATATGATCCTGATGTCAAAAATTGCCAAATCATTTAAATTTTTCGCTATTCAAACTCATCAGTATCGTAATGTAAAGTAGGGTATGATACAGACCAAGACAAGCACCTGCGAATGTGCGAATGTGTAGGTGTGTCAAATTACTCATCACTGATTGGCCGTTTTTTCATTGATGGCGCAAAATGCTGAAAAATAACCCGCGTTTTATACATATCCCCACATCTTTTTCGTAGAGATGCTAGCATTTCTATCACTATATTAATTTCTAAGCATTTTATTGACAAGATGACCTTCACATTGTAAACAAACATGTGGCGATATTTAAATACGGAACTGTTGCCATCGAAAAAAACGAAAAACAGAATTGGTTAAAGCGTCATCAGCATAAAACAACATGATTCAAATAAACACATACGTGTATGTTAGCCATCGTGTAAGTGCCTACAGAGACCTTTTCCCAGTTTTGGGGAAGGGGCCTTTTGCCTTTAATTGGTGAAAAAAATCCATAAACAGGGAATGAAATGTCCAAGGTAAGTTGGCATGACTTTAAAAGAAATTTGATTGTAGAAAATGCCCTATACAGGCAACTGCAAAGAATGGTATAATATCGAGGCCTATAAATAAATTTGACTATGACCTAGTCACAAAGCTGTTGTCTTGCAATATTTACAAGCAGTACAGTCATATAGGAAATGCAACCTCAGCTATAGATAGAGACGGATTATGAAGTTTCCCCTTAGACATGCCTTCGCCAGGGAGCGAACCCACGCTGGTCAGATGCCTGTCTATAGCTCCAAAGCCAAGGCCTTATCCATGGAGCTACCAATTAAGCCATGATATTTTGGTATCTTTTTATTTTGCCGCAAAAGAGTAAAAGGAGGACTAGTTGGTTTTAAGAAGGGCTAATAAAAATAAGAAGGCACTAGCCCTGTAGGCTAGTAGTCATAAAAAGTTAGTGTCTAACCCTGAATTCCGTCAAATAATCTTGGTTTTATTCAAAAATATTCAATAATGGTTGATGTGTTATGTTTGTCAATGCATTTTTTTTGTGTTTTATATAACCTGAAAGTTACGGACATTGTCTTTTTCAATACCGAGCGTAGACTTAACTCCACAGCATTTGACTGAAACGCGATATGCGGAGTGAAGCAGTCTATAAAGAGCAATTTTTCAGGCTGAAATCTGACGTGATCTTCAATGCAGTTTTGTCAGATCCTTAGTAGTGTAGAACATCGTAGCATGATAAAGGGTCTGATTTTAATGAGATTGGGATTTGAACACACTAACCAAGCTTTTTTATGAAAAAACAAAACAAGTGGGCAATTGATTCAACAGACGAAGTCGTTCAAAGTTTTTTCTGTGTTTAGTAATGGTGGCCATATCTATTGAGGGTATGGACAATTTCCACAAATCTGAGAATGGGTTATGAGAAGATTCTTTTAATCAAGTTTCAAAAAATTGGGTCATTGCTTCATGAGAAGAAGTCATTTGTAGATTATTTTATTTTTACGAATTAATCCAAGAGAGGACCACACAAGAACGCTTTCTGTGATGTTTTGTAGTAGATCGGGACAATTTGTATAATCTGAGAGAGGACCACACAAGAATGCTTTCTGTGATGTTTTGTAGTAGATCGGGACAATTTGTATAATCTGAGAGAGGACCACACAAGAATGCTTTCTGTGATGTTTTGTAGTAGATCGGGACAATTTGTATAATCTGAGAGAGGACCACACAAGAATGCTTTCTGTGATGTTTTGTAGTAGATCGGGACAATTTGTATAATCTGAGAGAGGATCAAGCAAGGATGCTTTCTGTGATGTTTTGTGGTAGATCGGGACAATTTGTATAATCTGAGAGAGGACCAAGCAAGGATGCTTTCTGTGATGTTTTGTGGTAGATCGGGACAATTTGTATAATCTGAGAGAGGATCAAGCAAGGATGCTTTCTGTGATGTTTTGTAGTAGATCGGGACAATTTGTATAATCTGAGAGAGGACCAAGCAAGGATGCTTTCTGTGATGTTTTGTAGTAGATCGGGACAATTTGTATAATCTGAGAGAGGACCAAGCAAGGATGCTTTCTGTGATGTTTTGTAGTAGATCGGGACAATTTGTATAATATGAGAGAGGACCAAGCAAGGATGCTTTCTGTGATGTTTTGTCAAATTTTACCCAGTAGTTTCAGAGGAGATGTTGTTTGAAGCGAAGTTAACAGATGGGCGATGGACAACTAGCCATCACAAGCTCTGCTGACCTTCGGCAATCGCACCTAAATCCGAGTGTCTCTGTGTAAAAAACAACAATTATTCACGTAAACAGAAAACGTCTCAAGCTTCAAGGCCCCAAACTTCATAAAACATAAATAAATTCTATAAAAGAATCATTCAGGCGCAACGAATATAAACAAGAAGAGAGAAGCAGGCTCGGGGTTAACAGAGTCCATTTATAAGAAGATTTAAATGTAAGCTACAAACCTTTTCAAGCAATCAACTACCGGCTTAAGCGATATTCTACTTCAAAGTCACATCTATGAACACCATAGTATCACATCACAAATTTAAACATTACTTTTAACTAGCATTTGTAGACACAACTATTTTCTTATCAGTTTCATAGCACTACTTCTGTACCGGCTCCACTACTTCTGTAGCGATACAATTTTGACCGATTTTGTTTTAATAACGGCATTTTCAAAGTAGAGAGTAGTGTCTATGGCAGTATATAAGTTGTGTATATAGTGAGGCGTGGCATTGTGATTTTATATTTTGTCCTATTCTGACAGCGTAACTTTTAAAAATCACGGTAGATTTGAGCCCAATAAAACATTTTTACAAAAAGCCACTCTGTCGATCGTCATGGTATTTTCTGTGATAAGGTACTAAAAAGGGGTCGAATCATGAATTTAGATTTTTAATAAAACAATTTATATAAGAAAACCACTCGATTTCTTACCTAGACCTCACATTTTATGACTCCACTAATTCTGTACGGGATGCTCCACTCACGGTACAGACTGCTGTAGGCCAAAAAAAAATTACCTGTGTTTTTGGTGGCCCGACCGACCCTATTTTTAAAGGGCTGACCCTAAAACTTTTTATCAAAAAAACCCAAAAACCCCCACACATTCATTCACTTTTTACAGTATAATATAAGAAATAAACTTAGTAAAAAATGGGCATGAATTCCATATTTCAATCAGATGGAAACTGTAGGAGCTGCGCATACAACACCCAAGTGGGAAGGCCCTACAGTATTAACGAGGCAAATTATAGCATTTTTAACAAAATCAAGGTTTTCGGACTTGACCGAGCTTTCATTGATATTAACAATGTGGTGAAGTTCGGTAAAGATAGGATGGAAAATGAAGGCCCTATCTTCTTAACGAGGCAAAATATAGCAATATAACATTTTTAACTAAATCAAGGGCCATAACTCCCCTGTTACTAGTCCGATCTGGCTGGTTTTCGAATTTTCTGAGCTTTCATTGATATTAACAACCTGTTAAAGTTTGGTAAAGATCGGATGAAAAATGAAGCCCCTATCATCCTAACGAGGCATAATATAGCATTTTTAACTAAATCAAGGGCCACAACTCCGCTGTTACTAGTTCAATGACATTAGCAATCTGATAGTTTGAAAAAGATCGGATGAAAAATGAAGGCCCTATCGTCTTAACGAGGCAAAATATAGCATTTTGAACTAAATCAAGGGCATTAACTCCATTGTTGCTAGTCCGATATGAATGGTTTTCAAATTTGTCCGAACTTTCATTGATATTAACAATCTGATAAAGTTTGGTAAAGATCGGATGAAAAATGAAGCCCCTATCGTCTTAACGAGGCCAAATATAGCATTTTTAACTAAATCAAGGGCCACAACTCTGCTGTTACTAGTTCGATATGGCTGTTTTTCAAACTTGACTGCGTTTTCATTGATATTAACAATGTAGTAAAGTTTGGTAAAGATAGGATGAAAAATGAAGGCCCTATTGTCTTAACGAGGCAAAATATAGCATTTTGAACTAAATCAAGGGCCATAACTCAGCTGTTACTGGTCCGATATGAATGGTTTTCGAACTTGACCGAGCTTTCATTGATATTAACAATCTGATAAAGTTTGGTAAAGATCGGATGAACAATGAAGCCCCTATCGTCCTAACGAGGCAAAATATAGCATTTATAACTAAATCAAGGGCCATAACTCAGCAGTTACTAGTCTGATATGGGTGGTTTTCAAACTTGTTTGAGCTTTCAATGACATAAGGCCAAATAAAATTATACCTGAGTTTACTGTAACCCGACCGACCCGCTGAAAACACCCCCGACTCCTTTAATTTTTATTGAAAAAAATAAAAAAATAAATAAAAAAAATAAAAAATGTTTTTTTTTTTTTTTTTAAAATAAATATTAACGCGATCAAGGCCGATTCATGTGCTCATTGTCCTGCTGTTGGAACTGACCCTCTTCCGGACTTGCGAAAAATAAAATTAAACGGTTTTACCCCTTTGCAATAATTGCAAGTGATTGAGAAAAGAGCCAGTTGTTGCCATGCCTTTTGGGAAACAATAACACATACACAATTTCATTTGTTATCTATTGTAGTTTTTAAAATACCACTTTTTCCCATTCATCAAAGCTCATCGCCACCTTAAATTAACTTCGCCAAAAAATAAAATAAAAAAATAAAATAAAATAAAATGCCTACCTACCTACCCGATTTTTTTCAGCAATGTTACAGTAAACACAGGTATAATTTTATTTGGCCTAATTTAGCAATCTGATAAAGTTTGGTAAAGATCGGATGAACAATGAAGCCCCCATCGTCTTAACGAGGCAAAATATAGCATTTTTAACTAAATCAAGGGCCATAACTCCGCAGTTACTAGTCCGATATGGCTGGTTTTCAAACTTTGAGCTTTCATTCATATTAACAATGTGGTAAAGTTTGGTAAAGATAGGATGAAAAATGAAGGCCCTATCGTCTTAACAAGGAAAAATATGGCAATATAGGATTTTTAACTAAATCAAGGACCATAACTCCGCTGTTACTGGTCCGAACTGGCTGGTTTTCGAACTTGTCCAAGCTTTCATTGATATTCACAATGTGATGAAGTTGGTAAAGATAGGATGAAAAATGAAGGCCCTATCGTCTTAACGAGGCAAAATATAGCAATATAGCGTTTTTAACTTAATCAAGGGCCATAACTCCCCTGTTACTGGTCCGATCTGGCTGGTTTTCGAACTTGTCCGAGCTTTCACTGATATTAACCTGTAAAGTTTGGTAAAGATCGGATGAAAAATGAAGGCCCTATCATCTTAACGACACAAACGTTAACGACGGACGGACGACAGACAACTCGTTATCCCATACGCAAGGGCCAGCAGAGCTAAAAATCCTGGGGAAAGCCCTGCCCCTGCTTTGAAGAATTGAAGTGGGGATATAATTATTGATTTTATGCATTTGTAAACTGGTCACGCAAGTTATATAACTGATGAAAGAATGTGAAATGTGTATATGCAAATAAATACTGCATCTTACCTATCCTGGCTTTGAAAAACATGTCCCACAAGTTCAAGAAGTCACATAGATAGTCCACGGTGAGCCAAACGACGAGATTGTAGTCATGAAGCTGCCAGAACACGCACCGTACGATGATGACCATGAGATTGTATAGGACGGCACACATCATGATCATGGACCAGTAGTAGTAGTTGGTGCCGGATGGGTCCACCACAAAATTCATCCAAAACCTGGCAAATAAATCATATACCGAGTTCAGTTTTGCCTGAAAAAAACACACACAATTTTTGTTGTCTTTTTTGCGTGATCCTATGTCAAACTACGGTAGGTAAAGATGTTGACTGAAATGTTCCTGTGCATTAAAGTAGCTATACAGTCAACAACAGCCACATTTTACAACATATGTGCACAATTTGTGTCCATTTCAAAACCTACTGACGAGTTAAACATATTATTTACCTATTTTGAGAATCCAAACTCTATAGAAACAATATAAATGGCTTTAACCAGCCACATCAAAGACAAAAACTGGAGTATCGAATTAACAGTTACCAACTCATAATTCCTTTTTTGCATATTCAATCACAGGTATTTTAAGAACTCATGGAAAAATCTATGCTTTTAATAGACACATATACATTATTAGATGACCTTAAAATCTGGCTAGAGTTTTGATAAATGGTTTTGTAGTGTAATTTTGCCGTTATTTGGAGGGTTAGTTTCTTTAAGAGGCATAATTTATTAAGAACTTGTATTTATCACATAACATGGCTTCTGGGAGTGCAATAATACCATGACTTATTTCTCTCGTAATACACTTAAGTGTATTACGATGCAAATGAGGGCCGAATCACTGTGTTTGTAAAACATTTAATCCCAATTGTTTGCATGGTATATCATACGGTACATTCAGACGCCTTCATTATTTATCATTATTTGAAATCTTACTTCATAAAATGAATGTTAGTAATGTTAAATTTGGTTTAAGGTGTCGCATTATTTGTAGGGCGAACGCAGCAACAGACGTGTAATGTAGCGCCATCATGTAAACAACAAAATGTCATGGTTTGTCTTAAAAATTGCCGCCGTATATAAGGAAAATTGACAACATTAAAGTGTATACTGTGGTGTATTCATGCACACTGTGGTGCATGGAGATTCATGTATTCTGTGGTGTATTCATGCGTGATGTGGTGTGTGGAGATTCATGTATACTGTGGTGTATTCATGCTTACTGTGGTGTATTGAGATTCATGTATGCTGTGGTATATTCAAGCGTACTGTGGTGTATTGAGATTAATGTATACTGTGGTGTATTCATGCATACTGTGGTGCATGGAGATTCATGTATTCTGTGGTGTATTCATGCGTGATGTGGTGTGTGGAGATTCATGTATACTGTGGTGTATTCATGCTTACTGTGGTGTATTGAGATTCATGTATGCTGTGGTATATTCAAGCGTACTGTGGTGTATTGAGATTAATGTATACTGTGGTGTATTCATGCATACTGTGGTGCATGGAGATTCATGTATTCTGTTGTATATTCATGCGTGATGTGGTGTGTGGAGATTCATGTATACTGTGGTGTATTCATGCTTACTGTGGTGTATTGAGATTCATGTATGCTGTGGTATATTCAAGCGTACTGTGGTGTATTGAGATTCATGTATACTGTGGTGTATTCATGCATACTGTGGTGCATGGAGATTCATGTATTCTGTGGTGTATTCATGCGTGATGTGGTGTGTGGAGATTCATGTATACTGTGGTGTATTCATGCTTACTGTGGTGTATTGAGATTCATGTATGCTGTGGTATATTCAAGCGTACTGTGGTGTATTGAGATTCATGTATACTGTGGTGTATTCATGCATACTGTGGTGCATGGAGATTCATGAATTCTGTGGTGTATTCATGCGTGCTGTGGTGTATTGAGATTCATGTATGCTGTGGTATATTCAAGCGTACTGTGGTGTATTGAGATTCATGTATACTGTGGTGTATTCATGCATACTGTGGTGTGTTGAGATTCATGCATACTGTGGTGTATTCATGCGTACTGTGGTGTATTGAGATTCATGCATACTGTGGTGTATTCATGCGTACTGTAGTGTATTGAGATTCATGCATACTGTGGTGTATTCAATCATACTGTGGTGTATTAAGATTCATGCATACTGTGGTGTATTCATGCATACTGTTGTGTATTGAGATTCATGCATACTGTGGTGTATTGAGATTCATGTATACTGTGGTATATTCAAGCGTACTGTGGTGTATTGAGATTCATGTATACTGTGGTGTATTCATGCATACTGTGGTGTATTTAGATTCATGTATACTGTGCTGTATTCATGCATACTGTGGTGTACTGAGATTCATGCATACTGTGGTGTATTCATGCGTACTGTGGTGTATTGAGATTCATGCATACTGGGGTGTATTCATGCATACTGTGGTGTATTCATGCATACTGTGGTGTATTCAGATTCATGCATACTGTGGTGTATTCATGTGTACTGTTGTATTGAGATTCATGCATACTGTGGTGTATTGAGATACATGCATACTGGGGTGTATTCATGCATACTGTGGTGTATTCATGCATACTGTGGTGTATTCAGATTCATGCATACTGTGGTGTATTCATGTGTACTGTTGTATTGAGATTCATGCATACTGTGGTGTATTGAGATACATGCATACTGTGGTATATTCAAGCGTACTGTGGTGTATTGAGATTTATGTATACTGTGGTGTATTGAGATTCATGTATAGTGTATTGAGATTCATGTATACTGTGGTGTATTGAGATTCATGCATACTGTGGTGTATTGTGATTCATGTATATTGTGGTGTATTCATGCATACTGTGGTGTATTGAGATTCATGCATACTGTGGTGTATTGAGATTCATGCATACTGTGGTGTATTCATGTATACTGTGGTGTATTGAGATTCATGTATACTGTGGTGTATTCATGCATACTGTGGTGTATTGAGATTCATGTATACTGTGGTGTATTGAGATTCATGCATACTGTGGTGTATTGCGATTCATGTATATTGTGGTGTATTCATGCATACTGTGGTGTATTGAGATTCATGCATACTGTGGTGTATTCATGCGTACTGTGGTGTATTGAGATTCATGTGTACTGTGGTGTATTCATGCATACTGTGATGTATTGAGATTTATGTATTCTGTGGTGTATTCATGCATACTGTGGTGTATTGAGATTCATGCATACTGTGGTGTATTGAGATTCATGCATACTGTGGTGTGTTGAGATTCATGCATACTGTGGTATATTCAAGTATACTGTGGTGTATTGAGATTCATGTGTACTGTGATGTATTGAGATTCATGTGTACTGTGGTGTATTGAGATTCATGTATTCTGTGGTGTATTCATGCATACTGTGGTGTATTGAGATTCATGCATACTGTGGTGTATTCATGCATACTGTGGTGCATGTATACTAAGGTGTATTCATGCATACTGTGGTGCATTGAGATTCATGCATACTGTGGTGTATTTATGCATACTGTGATGAATTGTGATTTATGTATTCTGTGGTGTATTCATGCATAATGTGGTGTATTGAGATTCATGCATACTGTGGTATATTCAAGCATACTGTGGTTGAGATTCATGCATACTGTGGTATATTCAAGCATACTGTGGTGTATTGAGATTCGTGCATACTGTGGTGTATTCATGCATACTGTGGTGTATTGAGATACATGCATACTGTGGTGTATTCATGCGTACTGTGGTGTATTGAGATTGATGTATTCTGTGGTGTATTCATGCATACTGTGGTGTATGGAGATGCATGTATACTGTGGTGTATTGAGATTCGGTGTATTCATGCATACTGTGGTGTATGGAGATTCATGTATTCTGTGGTGTATTCATGCATACTGTGGTGTATGGAGATTCATGTATACTGTGGTGTATTCATGCGTACTGTGGTGTATTGAGATTTATGTATACTGTGGTATATTCAAGCATACTGTGGTGTATTGAGATTCATGTATTTTGTGGTGTATTCATGCATACTGGTGTATTCATGCATACTGTGGTGTATTGAGATTCATGCATACTGTGGTGTATTCATGCGTACTGTGGTGTATTGAGATTCATTCATACTTTGGTGTATTTGTGCGTACTGTGGTGTATTGAGATTCATGTATTCTGTGGTGTATTCATGCATACTGTGGTGTATTGAGATTCATTCGTACTGTGGTGTATTCATGCATACTGTGGTGTATTGAGATTCATGTATACTTTCCTGGGTAGAACCAGTACTATACATCTTCCGCCATTCGTAAAAATCGACACTTCCTCACTTACAAGTCGAGCTCCCAATGGGATTCGAACCCGCAGCGGTATAAAGTGGTGTAGTCAGGTTCTTTAAAGGGATACACATGGCAATCGTGCGGCGTCTTGTTAGTTTTTTCGACATACATTGCATGTTTGGTTTGGAGTGAATATAGGATTTATTTTCGAGAAAAATTCAGAAAATTGTATTTCCACGAGTGTTTTAGAAGATATAATTTACCATAAGCATGATAGAATAACGAAGATCACATGGAAACTCCAAATTTCAGTACCTTATGTTTAATTCTATGCAAATAGATTTTAAAAAAAGACACTATATTTAGAAATAAAATTGTAAATTTTAATGCTAAAAGGGACACAATCATGGCACTCTTGATTTTTTAAAATTTTAAAAACTCACGCGTTCCGTTAGTTTTTCTCTTAAAACTAGCATTTGTTCAATCATTAATATTTAATATTAATTATTAGAATAGTTCAAAGCAAATAGTTTTTACATATTACTAACTTTTTATAATATTGCACCAATAATATATTCAAAAATTTGGTAAAATAGTGAAGAAAATAGACATGCAAGCAGTTTTAAAGTCAAAATGACGCATGATAGGTAAATTGAGGAGAAAATGTTAATGTTTGAATAAAACTTAAGATTGCCATTTGTCCCTTTAATACATTCACGATTACCGTATTTAACAGAACAACAGAGATTCCTTGAGGAATGTGGTAATGCGTTTATAAATACAAGATATAATAGTAGTAATCCACGGCCGGACACCAAAACGCTATGCAAATTTAAGGAACGTCATTATTATTTGCCAAGTTTTCATTTCGAAAAATAATTTCAACTGTTCGCATCTTATTCGTTAGGAAGAATAAACCCTGTTCCAGGATGACACTTTGAAGTGCTATACACTGCGCTAACCAAACAAATTGTTTTTAATTAAAAAAATTCTGGTCACAATTATAACAGTACTTGCTAGAACGCCAACTTAAAAAAAATCTCAATTGAAACTCTCTTCAAACAGTTGAGCCTTGGTCTAATTCAATTAAAGGGAGGTCTAACTGAATTAAAGAGAGGTCTATTTCAATTAAAGAGAGGTCTAATTCAATTAAAGAGACGTTCAACTGAATTAGACCATTCTTTAATTAACTTCATCCTCTATTCAACTGAGTTAGGCCGATGTTCAACTGGACCATGGTCTTACTAGTATTCAACTGAAGAGATGCTCATTTTAATTGCAGAGAGGTCAAATTTAATTGAAGGGAGGTCTTATTCTAACCCGTAAGAAATAATAAAATAAAATAATCGGAGCTCCCTACATATTAAGTGTGAAGTTTGAACCGACCTGAAATTCGCAAGGTCGATTTTAGAAAACAGGCGAAGAACATGGTTTAAAATGACACAGTAATGAACGAAATGGGTAAGCATTTATTAAACAAGAGGCCCAAGAGGGCCTGTGGACGCTCTACTGGCTAATATGGCTCTTATGACATCAATGAAGCAAGTGACTATCATCTTAAAGAGGCAAAGTATAGCCATAACTCCGCCATTACTGGTCCGATCTGGCTGGTTTTCCAAGTTAATAAAAAAAAAAATAAAAAAAAAAAAATAATAATTAAAAAACAACAACAAAAAACAAAAACAAACAAGAGCTGTCGGAGAACAGCGCAGCTCGACTATTCGATTTTTCAGAGAATAATAAATTTATAGCTAGTATATACCATCAGAAAACAAGGCTACAACAATGTGGGGTGGGGTTGGGAGCACAACATAACTATGTGTAAGAATTGACCAAAACTACACAGAAATAAAAAATAAAAAAATAAATAAAAATTCGAGTTTTGAGTGGGGTGCGGGGTGGGTATGGGAGTGAGGTGGGGTGGATGGTGGGGGGAGTGGGGGTGGTGAATGAAGAAACATATATGTTTAAGAATTGACTAAAACAACAAAGAAATATGTAAAAAAAAAAAAATCAAGTGTGGGGGGTGGGTGAGAGGCGGGGGTGGTGGTGGGTGTGGGGCTGTGGGGGTGGGTTGGGGGGAGAGGCGGGAGTGGGTTGGGGGCGGGTGGTAGGGTGCAACATATATGTGTAAGAATTGATTAAAACAACAAAGAAATATGTAAAAAAAAAAAAAAGTTTCAAGTCGGGGGGGGGGCAACATATATGTGTAAGAATTGACTAAAACATAAAAGAAATATGTAAAAAAAAAAAAGTTTCAAGTGTGGGGGGAAGGGGGGAAGAGGCGGCGGGCTGGGGGGTGGGGGCGGATAAGGTTGCAACATATATGTGTAAGAATTGACTAAAACAACACAGAAATATGTAAAAAAATAATAAAAAAAAATTAGATTTTCAAGTTGGGGTGGGGCGGGGGCTGGAGGGGCGGGGGCTGGAGGAGCGGGGGTGAGAGGCGGGAGTGGGTTGGGAGTGGGGGAGGGGGCAACATATATGTGTCAGAATTGACTAAAGCAACACAGAAATATGTAAAAAAAAAAAATAAGTTTCAAGTGGGGGTGGGGTGGGGGGTGGAGCGGGGGTGAAAGGCGGCAGTGGGTTTTGGATTGTGTGGGAGGAGGAGGCATATATGTGTAAGAATTGACAACAACAACAAAGAAATATGTAAAAAAAAAAAGTTTCAAGTCGGGGGGGGGGGGGGGGGGGGGGGGGGGTGTTGCAACATATATGGGGGGGGGGGGGGTGTTGCAACATATATGTGTAAGAATTGACTAAAACAACACAGAAATATGTAAAAAAAATAAATAAAAAAAATAGATTTTCAAGTTGGGGTGGGGCGGGGGCTGGAGGGGCGGGGGCTGGAGGAGCGGGGGTGAGAGGCGGGAGTGGGTTGGGAGTGGGGGAGGGGGCAACATATATGTGTCAGAATTGACTAAAGCAACACAGAAATATGTAAAAAAAAAAAATAAGTTTCAAGTGGGGGTGGGGTGGGGGGTGGAGCGGGGGTGAAAGGCGGGAGTGGGTTTTGGATTGTGTGGGGGGGAGGAGGCATATATGTGTAAGAATTGACAACAACAACAAAGAAATATGTAAAAAACAAAAGTTTCAAGTCGGGGGCGGGGGGTGGGGGGTGGGGGGTGAGAGGCGGGGGGGTGGGGGGGAGAGGCGGGGGGGGGGGGGGGGTTGCAACATATATGTGTAAGAATTGACTAAAACAACACAGAAATATGTAAAAAAAAAAAAAAAAAAAAAATCGATTTTCAAGTGGGGGTGGGGTATGGGGGTGGGGTGTGTTGGTGGAGCGGGGGTGAGTGGCGGGAGTGGGTTTGGGTAGGGTGGGTGGGGGGGGAGGGCAACATATATGTGTAAGAATTGACTAAAACAACAAAGAAATATGTAAAAAAAATAAAAAAGTTTCAAGTCGGGGGGGAGGGGGAGGGGGAGCGTGTGAGAGGCAGGGGGGGGGGGGGGGGGGTTGCAACATATATGTGTAAGAATTGACTAAAACAACACAAAAATATGTAAAAACATAAAAAAATATAAAAATAAAAAAGGTGTGGAGGGGAGTGGGGGTATTTGGGGGTGGGGGGGGGGGTGGGGGTGGAGGAGGGAGCCCATGCCCCAATATGGGTGAAGTAATAAGATGCATAATGCTATGACAAATCCCAAACCAAAATTATAGATATATAAATGCTTACATGCATACCTAGATCTGCCTTTATTGCACATTTTATGGGCCATCACAATTTGGGTTCCATGGGAGCCCAGAATTTGCAGAAGACAAAATTACTTATCCAACCCTTTACAACATACTATAAGGAAACCAATTCCAAAATTAAGTTCAGCTAGGACAAGAAATGTAAGAGATATAGACCTGTAAACACAGCTTACACGCAAAATTTGATGTAAAACAGACATATTTTAAGGGCTATCAGAATTTGGGTTCCATGGGAGCCCAGGGGTTACGGGAACCAAAATTGCTTATGCAGCCCTTAAGATAATGCTATAAGGAAGCCCATGGCCAAATTTGGTTGTGCTAGGGTAAAAATTGTAAGAGACATAGACCTGTAAACACAGCTTACACGCAAAATTTGATGTGAAATAGACATATTTTAAGGGCTATCATAATTTGGGTTCCATGGGAGCCCATGGTTACAGGAACCAAAATTGTTTATGCAGCCCTCAAGATAATGCTATAAGGAAGCCCATGGCCAAATTTGGTTGTGCTAGGATAAGAAATGTAAGAGATATAGACTTGTAAACACAGCTTACACGCAAACCTTGATGTGGGACGCCGACGCCGACGCCAACGCCGACGCCGACGCCGACGCCGACCCCGTGGTGATTACATAAGCTCTCTTATTCTTCGAATAGTCGAGCTAAAAATAATAAATAAAAAAAAAATAAAAAAAAAAAAATAAAAAATAAAAAAAAAAATAAAAAAATAAAAATAAAAAAAAAAATAAAAAAAAAAATAAAAAAAAAAATAAAAAAAATATATATAAAAAATTAATTAAAAAATAAAGAAATTAAAAAATTTAAAACAAGCATTTCTGTACAACTGTGACCCCCGCGGGGCAGGGCCAGATGTGACCCCAGGGTCACCATTTGAACAAAATTGGTAAAGGACCATAGCAACAGCAAAATATTAAACCTCTGGATCTTGCAGTTTCCGAGAAGAAGAATTTTTAAGTTTTTTTCCTATACATGTCTATGTAAAACATGTGACCCTTGGGGCGGAGCCAAATGTGACCCCAGGGTCACCATTTGAACAATCTAAGTAGAGGACCATAAGCTGATGCTACATGTAATACATGAGAGCTCTATGCCATGTGGTTCCAGAGAAGAAGATTTTTTCAGTTTTTCCCTATACAAGCCTATGTAAAACTGTGACCCCCCGGGGAGGGGCCAAACTGTGACCCCTGGGTCACCATTTGAACAAACTTGGTAGAGGACCACAAGCTTATAGCATACAAAATATTAAACCTCTGGCTCTTGCAGTTTCAGAGAAGAAGATTTTTTAAGTTTTTCCCTATACATGTCTATGTAAAACATGTGACCTTTGGGGCGGGGCCAAATGTGACGCGAGGGTCACCATTTGAACAAACTTGGTTAATGACCATAAGCTTATAGTAAATGCAAAATATCAAACCTCTGGCTGTTGTAGTTTCCGAGAAGAAGATTTTTTAAAAAAAAATCCTATATAAGTCTATGTAAAACTGTGACCCCCGGGGCGGGGACAAATTTGACCCCAGGGTCACCATTTGAACAAACTTAGTAGAGGACCATAAGCTGATGCTACATGTAATACATGACAGCTCTGTGCCTTGTGGTTTCAGAGAAGAAGATTTTTTAAAGTTTTTCCTATATGTCTATATGAAAAACATGCAAAACCTCAATATACAAACTTTGGACCCCCGGGGCACGGCCATTTTTGACCCCGGGGACTTTATTTGAACAATCTTGATAGTCTAGGCCTTGGGGATCATTTTAAAAGAAAAACTGTTGAAATCTGTCCAGCAGTTCTGGAGAAGAAGATTTTTTAAGGTTTCAACTATATATGTTAATGGCAGCCATCTTGGATGTAGCGCTGACCTAATTTTAACAAATCTAAAAAGCATTCATCTAAGGATCATCCATGTGAAGTTTGGTCAAAATTAACCAAGCGGTTTATGAGGAGAAGTCGTTTGAAGAAAAGTTAATGGACAACAGACGACAGACAGACAGACAGACAGACGACGGACGACAGACAACACACCACCCCATAAGCTCTGCTGGCCCTTGGCCAGTAGAGCTAAAAAACCCAAAAAAACCCAAACAAACAATATCTGTTTAGTAAACAAGCTGCAACAGGTTAATTTTTTTGCAAGTCGAGCTCCGTGTTCATATAACTATACAGTACGTATACAGCGGTCCGACGTTTAAAATAGGGTAAGTCACAATCACAAAACGTTTAACAAGAGGGCCAAGATGGCGCTAAATCGATCACCTGAGTACTGGCACATTATCGAACTTCTTTGAAATCTTATGGTCATATACAATCTGTGCAAGTTTGGTTAAGATTGTTCAATAAATGTGGCCTCTGTTGTGTTAACAACATTGATATAAAGACACTGACAAAGTTTGGTAAAGATCAAATACAAAATGAAGGTGCTAGAGTGTAATACCTGGGGCATGGCCAAATTTGATTCCAGGGTCACCATTTGAACAAACTTGGTAGAGGACCATAAGCTTATAGCAAATGCAAAATATTAAACCTCTGGCTCTTGCAGTTCCAGAGAAGAAGATTTTTTAAAGTTTTTCCCTATACAAGCCTATGTAAAGCTGTGACCACCGGGACGAGGCCAAATGTGACCCCAGGGTCACCATTTGAACAAACCTGGTAAAGGACCATAATCTTATCATAATTGCAAAATATTAAACTTCTGGCTCTTGTAGTTTCAGAGAAGAATTTTTAAAAAAAAAATCCTATATAAGTCTATGTAAATTGACACCAGGGTCACCATTTGAACAAACTTGGTAGAGGACCATATGCTTATAGCAAATGCAAAATATTAAACCTCTGGCTCTTGCAGTTCTAGATAAGAAGATTTGTTTTCAGGTATTCCCTACACAAGTCTATGTAAAACTGTGACCCCCTTCGGCTCAGGTGAGCTAAAAATAGATTGTAATATATCGTTGACGTTGCTTCAACTGAATTTACCTCAACTGAATTTTACAATATTATGTTGTGCGAATGTCCACATACCCGGTAGGCGACATCACAACGCTTTGAAGACTAATTTCTGAATTATTTTGGTATCAAAACATATGATTTTTTAAAAAAAGCGATCCGAACCATACCGGGGAAGAAAACCTCTTTTCAAAGCACGGTAGATGCTGAATTGAACCTCCAACACATTCAATTATTAGTTAATTTGTTGTTCTTACTGGAGTTGTTCAAGTGCCAAACTGCTCAATTAAATGTTTTTCTTCAGGTAACTTATGATATTTATATGTTGTCGGGTATTTGCTAATGTGTATTTAAACAATAATTATAATAATATGATAGTAAAACATAAATATGCATCTCTCAATACGATGAATATGTCCTCCTTGAGTTTGTTCTTATTTCATAGCACGCCTGCAGTGTAGGTTGCATGCCTAGCTGTACTGCCTGTGCATTTTTTTGAGATAATTCTTCTTCAATTTACCATATTTGTGTCTAGAAATTCGCATATGCACATCAGATATTTATATCTATGGCTGGGAAATTCACAAGATAAATGTAAAGGTCTATATATTGAAAAAATAACCTCTACATGTGTTATGCGATTTTTTCCCACTCAAATTGCATACGGCAGAAAGGATTTCTCAAACTTGCGTAGATGGTCGATGCCCAAATTCTGGGAATAGTATGTCGCTTTGATCAATTGGCTAGCACATGACATTCTTCGATTTTTGAAAAAAGGTTTAAATACAAAAGCAATTGTGCACAATGTTGAACCCCTACCTCAATTTCGGCAATTTTGATCACTCGCCTGCATTACCGGTAATCCTCCGCCTTAAACTCTCGGTAAAACGATGCTGGCGGTGCGATTCCCGGGCGTGTTATTGTGTGAAGTTTCATTGCAGTCTCATCAGTAGTTTTGAAGATATGTTCCGAACAAAAAATTACAAAGGGCAATAACTCTAATTTGAATGAAGACAGAGTTAAGGTTCTTGCACTCTGCACTTCCTCTCGTTGCCCTCTATCATTGTGTGAAGTTTCATTGAGAAATTTCATCAGTTTCATTTTTCGTTTCACCCCATTCATCAGTAGTTTTGAAAATACTCTGGACAAAAATTCTAAGTATAAAATTACAAAGGGCAATAACTCTAATTTGAATGATGACAGTTGTGGTTCTTTCACTGTGCACTTCCTCTCATTGCCCTCTATCAATGTTTCAAGTTTCATTTGCTATCCTTCAATACTTTTTGAGTTATGCTCTGGACAAAAGTGTGACAGGCAAGGTTTTTCAAAAAGGGGAGATAATTCAAAAAGTAGTGAAGGTAGAGTTATGTTTCTTGCACTGTGCACTTCCTCTCATTGCCTTCTATCAATGTTTCATGTTTCATTTGATATATCCTTAAATACTTTTTGAGTAATGCTCTGGACAAAAGTGTGACGGACGGACGGACAACCCCTGCAGAAATAAATCCAAGCATTTTTTCATTCCTAAGAATTCATTAGAATTCCAAGGAAGTTCGATGTTTTCTCTTTTGGAAAGACATTGGATTTCCTTGGAATGAAAACTCCTAGAAATTCCATGGAATTCTCAAGATTGTTTTTTGGAGAAAGTTTGGAAAACATTGGATTTTTAATCCATCAAAATCCAATGTTTTTCCCTGTGCATAAACATTAGATTTCTTTGGACTTCTCTCTGTCCATCAGCATACTTCGGAAAAGCTTGGAAAAGCTTGGACTTGAATTCTTGACCAGAAAAAAAAGTCCAGTGTTTTCCAGTCTTTTCACAATTTGAAAAATATTGGTATACCTTGGACTTATTTACTACTTCTATTGCTGCTGCTACAACTACTACTACCATTATTACTACTACTACAACAGCAACTGCTACTGCTCTACTACTACTACCTCTACTACTACTGATGTTGTTGTTGCTGTTACTGCTGTTACTAATACATGTACTACTTCTACTACTACTGCTGTTACTACTACTACTACTACTACTACTACTACTGCTGCTGCTGCTACTACTATTGCTGTTACTAATACATGCACTACTTCTACTATTACTGCTGTTATTATTACTAATACTACTACTACTAATGCTGCTGCTGCTCTACTACTACTACTTGTACTACTACTGCTGCTGTTATTACTACTACTACTGCTGCTGCTGCTGCTGCTGATCCACTACTACTACCGCTGTTTTTGCTGCTGCTACTGCTGTTACTACTGCATGCACTACTACTACTACTACTGATGTTCCTACTACTACTACTGCTGCTGTTTCTACTACTGCTACTGTTACTACTACTACTGCTTCTACTCTACTACAACTACTTCTAAGATTACTGCTGTTGTTGCTGCTGCCACCGCTGTTAATACTACTTGCACTACTTCTACTACTACTGCTGTTACTACTACTACTACTACTGCTGTTACTACTTCTACAACTACTACTGATGTTACTATTTCTACTTCTGCTGCTGCTCTACTACTTCTACTACTACTGCTGTTACTACCATTACTGCTGCTGCTACTGCATCAGCAGCAGTGACAACAACAACCATTAATAAAAAATAATAAAAAGAAAAAAGAAATTATAATAAAATTAACATTGAACATTGATTATAATAAAATAAATAATTGATCACTATTTTCTTTGATTTGGCTACACAGTCACATGATGTTCAGACACATGTATAATAAACACAATTTAATGTACATGTATCAAATAAGGATCATTTTTAAAATACTGAAAACACAGAAAGGTCTTAATGCAGCCCTTTGTATTGGCAAGTCAGGATAAATTCCTCAGAGAATCATTGCCAGATGTGAGGTGATTGTCACAAAATGTCACGGGTAGAGCGTACTGGTCGTATATAGCTCTTGTAAGTTATCGGTTACACCCAAAATCTATTGTTCGAGTTGAAACAATTTCACAATATTCATGATCTATTCATGTAACACGTAAAAGCATGCACATTTTAAGTGGCCGCCAGAGAGGCCGTGTCATAAGTTTAGTTTTGTGCTAATGCATGTAAACGTATAGGTATATTTTCCTTAAACGGCAAAATTGTATAAGGGGCCTCTCGTGTAGATTCAATACTGTAGATTTAGCCACGTTTGTCACGGACTGAACGGGGGAAATAATGATTTGGGCGTAATGTTTGCTATAAAACCCATTATCTTCTAGCTCTCGCCGGGATCGTCGATAGTACTTTGTTGAAACAGAGATTGGACGGCAAAATTCATAGGCAACATGTGGTTAGTAGTTTTATTAAACTTTTATCGTACATTTGTATTCAGTGGGCGGCGCCATCTTGTTTGGCGGTTACGACATCCGGTTAGCATTGGTGTTTCTCAAACATAACTTTAGAATAGCATATGATTTTGAAGTTACTTTATTAGATGTAATTATTGTAATTGATCATTAATTGTAAAACAATATTAATTTGATAACAGTGGATAATAGGTGCATTAGTTAACGTTGGCGTATAACTCAGTGATTGTAATACACGATTGTTAACATTAGTTAACAATGAGATGAGTGACAAGAATAAATGCGTGCATGCATAACTCAGTGAGTGTAATATATGAGTAATTTGATCATGTTTATATTACATGTATTAGGGGCATTGATTAACAGCGACGTACATAGCGTATACATGGCGTTGTAGAATATGTATACATTGCTACTCATCATTAGTACAGCTTACATACATTGATTGAATAATGATTTGTTTGGGTAATGATAATTATGCAAGATTGTTATGTTTGTCAACCGACATCTAAAACGTATGTCTAATTACAGCCTAAGCCATCCAGGATATAAGCCATCCAGGGTTGGAAATAAGCCATCCAGGATATAAGCCATCCAGGGTTGGAGTAAGCCATCTAGGTTTGGATATCCAGGAGTGGAGCTAAGCTTCCACGATTAACGTTTACAAGCGGTGGAGACGGTCCCCGTACCTGCGCAGCCAGGTTTTACTAACGACAACCCCCGGGACACAAGGTGGGCCCGTTACCAATCCTCACTGGAGGAATATCACGCACAATCTCAGTGGAGGTTAACTATCATTGCATCGCGTCATCAACCCTTACAGAAGGCATTTGATGACAATCATCCATTGAATTCGCGCATCATCATCTTCATGAGCTCTCGCGCATCACAGTTATCGTGCTAGATCAACATTGTTATAGCTTTAACAACACTTTAGTATCTTAGACATTCAGTATTTATAACAATACTAAGAACGTCTTAAACGTTCATGAGAACATTCTTTTCATAGTTCATTTGTGTATTCGCTTGTTTTTTTTAGATAATTGTATATATATTAAACATATTTTAAAAGTTGCATTAAACTTATGTAAATGCATTCACCGTCATTGATTCCTTCCTGAGTTAGCCCAACCAACCACTAAGGTCATCCTGTGACAACTGGTTTCAGAGTAGTGAGATTTTGGGCGACTACGGAGGGAAAGAATCAATAAGTGATCTTTATTATGATATACTAAATCTCTACTTATTATTTTAGAATTGTGTACCACCCTCTGATCCATCAAGGCGACTGTCGACGATCACGGCCACAGCTTGGAAGACAAGTCAAGACACGACAAGGGTAGGGTGAGTCCAAACTGTTGTTTTGTCCGTTCTTTCCTTGGCGCGAGGTCGCAGTGGTCTACACGAGTGGGTCTGAGGCACTTTTGCTCAATAATTTGGATGTTTGTTTTTACCTCCCTTGATATACACATAGTATCCAATTAGGTTGGCGAACAAGACGTTCTACTCATGTTGTGACACTCGAGTATACTTATATTAATGGGAGAAGTAAATATACATGTACATGTTATACGCATTTCTATGATTGATTAAGGTTTATGTCCAATATCAAATTAAGATATTTTATGTAGTGTATATGTTTTGTGGAAGCTAGATACTATCTATACATAACCGTTAGTAGTTAGCGCTAGTACAAATGTGTATGTAACTTGTCCTATGATGATGCCCAGGTATTTACTGAGGACACAGTGACTTACCATTAGTAGTTAGGTGAGTAGAATTATTAGTGACGTGTGTATTGTAATTATTGTAGTTAGTAGTCCACAATGTCCATAGACATGACGTCCATAAAGGATCTTACGGAAATGGGTAAGGAGTTAGGGTATGCTGGAGAGGAGCTTAGAACCTTTGTTAAAGACGAACAGGCTAGGGAAAGGGAATTTAGACTTAAGGAAAGAGAATTAGCGAAGCAGGAAAGAGATGAAGAAAGTAGAATAGCTAAAGAGAAGCTAGAAACTGAGAAAGATAAGCTAGAAGTAGAAAGTAGATTAGCTAAAGAGAAGCTAGAATTCGAAAGTAGATTAGCTAAAGAGAAGATAGATGCTGATAAAGAGAAGCTAGAATTCGAAAGTAGATTAGCTACAGAGAGGTTAGAATTAGAAGCTAGGTTAGCTAAAGAGAAGCGAGATGATGAAAGTAGATAAGTAAGGGAAAAGAAAGAGGCGGATAAAGAGCAGATAGAATTAGCACGGCAGTTAGAACATGAGAGGTTCGAAACAGATGGTAGACTAGCGAAGGCTAAGACAACGATGGAGAGGGAGAAATCCGAGTTTGAGCATAAGTTAGCTTTAGAGATGGAAGCAGCTAAGACACATAGTAAGGAAAGTAAAACTGAAGGGAAAGATAGTTATTCTGGGAAGTTAAAAGGTTCGAAGTTACCATACTTTGATGCTGACAAAGATAACATGGACAGTTACTTGTTACGGTTCGAGCGTTATGCTGAGTTACAGGAATGGACCAAAGATAAGTGGGCAGTTCATTTAAAGTGCGTTATTGAGAGGCAAGGCCTCAGATGTATTTTCTAGATTACCTAGTTTAGATGCTCTTGACTATGACAAGTTAAAGGATGCTCTTTTAAAGAGATTTGAGTTAACTGAAGAAGGTTTTAGAAAGCGGTTTAGAGCTTGTCTGCCTGAGAAAGGCGAGTCATTTATTCAGTTTATTAGTAGGTCTAGAAATTACTTAGATAGGTGGTTAGAGTTAGGGAAGGTAGCGCAGACTTATCAGGGCCTCATAGATTTCTTGTTGCGGGACCAGCTATTCAATGTTTGTAGTAGAGATCTGTTCTTATTTCTTAAATAAAGAAAACTAACTAGTGTAAATGAAATGGCAACTCAAGCAGATCAGTTTGCCGAGGCTAGAGGTGGAGCTCATAATATAGTGTCGAAAGACAGAACTTTTAGAGATAGGCAAGGGGACGATCATAAACAGAAAGGCCAGAGTGGAAACTATAGAGGTGGAGGTAGTTCGATGGGTTCTAGAGGAGGTAGCAATAGTGGTAACATAGGTAGACCTTTTATTCATTGTCGTCACTGTAATGGGAATCATGCTTCACATGAGTGTAGGAAAGCGGTGAAAGTGTCCGCTGTCGTAGACAATTTTAGTGAAAATAGTAGAGTGGACAACAATGTAGGGAGTCAGAACCAAAGTTTTAACAACCCATGGAATTTCGGTAGAAGCAGAGGTGGTCAAAACCGAGGTAGAGGTAGAGGCAGAGGTAGTAATATCCGGTTATTAAAACCGAGAGTAGTAGCTGTTGTGTTAAATCGGATGGTGTAATGGCGAAGATCGGAACATGTCTCTTTCCGTATGCAAATCTTCCAACGGCAGATGGTAGAGTGAATGGCACGGACGTAATTGTAATGAGGGATACAGGTTGTACAGGTGTGGTAGTTAGGCGTAGTTTAGTTACGGATGACCAGTTGGTAGGTAAACAGTCACCGTGTATGTTGTTAAATAAGTCGGTAGAGCACGTGCCAATAGCGAGAATAGATGTAGATACACCTTTCTTTAAAGGGACTACAGAGGCACTATGTATGGATGACCCGATGTATGATTTAACGATAGGGAACATAGATGGTTCAGCACTTCCGGTAATGTCCGATTTTAGAAGTAGCATAAGTAATGCCGTAGAGACTAGAGCGCAGGTTCAGAAGCAAGCTCAGGCTTATAGAAAATTAAAGGTTCCTGCAGCCGTAGGTGACATATCTAAAGCGGAGTTTATAGAAGCACAAACTCAAGACGAGTCATTAGGTCCTTGTAAAGTGAAGGCCAAGGATGGTGTAGTGAAGAAGTGTAAAGGGTCCGGTAGTTGTTTGTACATAAGAATAGGTTATTGTACAGAGAATTTGAAGATAGTGGTAGTAGACAGTTTCACCAATTAGTGGTTCCTACCCAGTATAGAACGACAGTGCTTAAGGTAGCTCATGAGTCGATTATGGGAGGTCATTTAGGCTTAAAAACGTCAGATAGAGTATTGGCAGAATTTTATTGGCCAGGCGTTAGAGGAGATGTAACTAGGTATTGTAGGTCCTGCGATGTATGCCAAAGGACAGTACCAAAAGGTCGAGTGACCAAAGTACATTTAGGTCAGATGCCACTGATAGATACACCATTTAAGCGGGTAGCCGTAGACATAGTTGGACCAATTTTTCCAGTGTCGAATAGGAAAAATAGGTACATTTTAACCATGGTAGACTATGCAACTAGGTATCCGGAGGCAGTAGCATTGCCCTCAATTGAAACTGAGAGAGTAGCTGAGGCATTAGTTGATATGTTCAGTAGGCTAGGTGTACCAGAGGAAATGCTGACTGATTGTGGGTCACAGTTTACGTCAGAACTTATGGCTGAAGTAAGCAGGTTATTGTCTTTGCGTCAAATCATGACAACACCATATCACCCTATGTGTAACGGGTTAGTCGAACGATTTAACGGGACGTTAAAGCAAATGTTACGGTGTATGTGTACCGAGAGACCCAAAGATTGGGACAAGTATCTCAATGCTTTATTGTTTGCATTTAGAGAGGTTCCACAAGAGAGTTTAGGATTTTCTCCGTTTGAGTTATTGTACGGTAGGTCAGTTAGAGGTCCCATTAGGATTCTTAGAGAGATGTGGGCAGGTGAAGTAGATAGTGATGAGGTTAAGACTACATATCAGTATGTTTTAGATCTGAAGGAGAAACTAGAGGAGACTTGTAAGATAGCTCAAAGTCAGTTAGTTAAGGCAAGTACCAAGTATAAACGGTACTATGACCAGAAAGCTAGAGCTAGGAAGTTTAAGATAGATGACCAGGTGTTACTGTTACTCCCGACCGACAATAACAAGTTGTTATTACAATGGAAAGGTCCGTTTTACGTTAGAGGGATAGTGAACACTATGGATTACCGTATCGAGATAAACGGAAAGTTAAAGACCTTTCATGCGAATATGCTGAAAGAGTATATCAGTAGAACCGATAATGGGCAACAAGGGGTGTTAACCGTAGTTGATGTTGCAGTTATTGAGGATAGTGAGGAAGACAGTAGTGAGGACACTAGTCCCATGTATTTTCCCACTAGTGTAGGTAGGGAGACAGCAGCCGATGTAGACATATCGGGCATGCTTAATATAGCAGAGAAACGAGACGTAAGTCGTTTAGACTCTGAGTGTAGTACTGTTCGGTCCGATAAGTCGAGACCAACATATGTAGTGCAGTGTAGCTTTAAGCACACTTTAGCAAAGCCGATTAGGGAAACGAGAGACCCTACTCCATTTCGCAAACAGTATACTGGTAATGCGATGGATGCGATGTGTAAAGTTGAGTTCTGGTAGTGGCAGGAAGTAGTGTTATTAGCAACAGTAGAGTCGGTGTAATAGACCGTGGAAAGGACAATATTGGGGCAGAATATTTAAGCCGCCGCACATAATGACCGGTTTAATACAATAGTGCATTGCAGTGTATTGTACAATAGTAGTATATGTTACGACAGGGTAGTGTACAATTGTAGAATAGTGTTGAAATTGTAATTACATATTATAGTTAGGTTATAACTGCAGTGGTAATAGTTAACATACTCAAGCGATTGAGCGATCAGCTTGTACGTTTTGTCACTCATTTGCTCAGAAGAATTAATAGTTTCTAAACGTGTAAATATTAATTATCATTTTGTTGAATTTTAAAAGTGTAGCACTTTCTTTAAGTGGGGAGATGTTGTCACAAAATGTCACGGGTAGAGCGTACTGGTCATATATAGCTCTTGTAAGTTATCGGTTACACCCAAAATCTATTGTTCGAGTTGAAACAATTTCACAATATTCATGATCTATTCATGTAACACGTAAAAGCGTGCACATTTTAAGTGGCCGCCAGAGAGGCCGTGTCATAAGTTTAGTTTTGTGCTAATGCATGTAAACGTATAGGTATATTTTCCTTAAACGGCAAAATTGTATAAGGGGCCTCTCGTGTAGATTCAATACTGTAGATTTAGCCACGTTTGTCACGGACTGAACGGGGGAAATAATGATTTGGGCGTAATGTTTGCTATAAAACCCATTGTCTTCTAGCTCTCGCCGGGATCGTCGATAGTACTTTGTTGGAACAGAGATTGGACGGCAAAATTCATAGGCAACATGATCATTGGTTAGTAGTTTTATTAAACTTTTATCGTACATTTGTATTCAGTGGGCGGCGCCATCTTGTTTGGTGGTTACGACATCCGGTTAGCATTGATGTTTCTCAAACATAACTTTAGAATAGCATATGATTTTGAAGTTACTTTATTAGATGTAATTATTGTAATTGATCATTAATTGTAAAACAATATTAATTTGATAACAGTGGATAATAGGTGCATTAGTTAACGTTGGCGTATAACTCAGTGATTGTAATACACGATTGTTAACATTAGTTAACAATGAGATGAGTGACAAGAATAAATGCGTGCATGCATAACTCAGTGAGTGTAATATATGAGTAATTTGATCATGTTTATATTACATGTATTAGGGGCATTGATTAACAGCGACGTACATAGCGTATACATGGCGTTGTAGAATATGTATACATTGCTACTCATCATTAGTACAGCTTACATACATTGATTGAATAATAATTTGTTTGGGTAATGATAATTATGCAAGATTGTTATGTTTGTCAACCGACATCTAAAACGTATGTCTAATTACAGCCTAAGCCATCCAGGATATAAGCCATCCAGGGTTGGAAATAAGCCATCCAGGATATAAGCCATCCAGGGTTGGAGTAAGCCATCTAGGTTTGGATATCCAGGAGTGGAGCTAAGCTTCCACGATTAACGTTTATAAGCGGTGGAGACGGTCCCCGTACCTGCGCAGCCAGGTTTTACTAACGACAACCCCCGGGACACAAGGTGGGCCCGTTACCAATCCTCACTGGAGGAATATCACGCACAATCTCAGTGGAGGTTAACTATCATTGCATCGCGTCATCAACCCTTACAGAAGGCATTTGATGACAATCATCCATTGAATTCGCGCATCATCATCTTCATGAGCTCTCGCGCATCACAGTTATCGCGCTAGATCAACATTGTTATAGCTTTAACAACACTTTAGTATCTTAGACATTCAGTATTTATAACAATACTAAGAACGTCTTAAACGTTCATGAGAACATTCTTTTCATAGTTCATTTGTGTATTCGCTTGTTTTTTTTAGATAATTGTATATATATTAAACATATTTTAAAAGTTGCATTAAACTTATGTAAATGCATTCACCGTCATTGATTCTTTCCTGAGTTAGCCCAACCAACCACTAAGGTCATCCTGTGACAGTGATAAGAGGAGTATGTCCATCTACTGGCCATACATTAGTGGTACACTTACATAATATACTCTGAATTAACCTTAGTGTAACCCCTATTTCCTGAGAGTTGATTGGTTAAACAAAATACTGGCTGGACAGTTTGAAAATGTGTAACATGTTGGGCACAGGAAACACCTATTTGTTGATTATCTTATTTAATAAAGTACTAAATTTTGAAATATTTTTTTATTGAAACTCTTGGTTTTGCTGGATACAAGTGTGGCTAGTCTCATATTTATATTTTACTGGAGGATTAAGACAGAAGAATGATGTTTACAGGTATGTACTACTCTACTTCAAATTATCAATATGCCATACAATTAATGTTCAGCAAAGATTGTGAAATGTATCAGATTTCCAGTGAATTAATTTTATATTCATCAGAATGCTTAGACTAATTGTTGATTATATTTTGGACATGTTGACTCTTTTTAAAAGCTGCTGAAGCAGATGTCATTATCTTCCTATAATCATTTTGCCTAATTCCACTGTGGACACTAGTGAAGAAGAGATTTATCCAAACCTCTTTAAAACAGATGATATAAACAACTCTTAAATATGACTTGTATATATTTGCACATGAGAGTGATTTAAAAAAACAATGTTGTTTAAATTCATTTTGTTAAAACAGAGACATAATAAACTCTGGTTAAAACTACTATTTTAGAACTGAAAGAGACTGCTTTTGTTAGGGGCCATGACATGCTGGTACCAGACAAACCAGGAGATGAAGTCTTGGATGAAACAGGTTCCATATTTAGCATGCAAAAGTAAGTTTCCCATGTATCTTTGGTTAGACTAATAGTATATACATTTCGAAATTGCAGTCTCCTATTTAAGAAATCTGTTGAAAAAGTATTTTTTACATTACACATTTAGGATAGAATTGTAGCACTTGGCTAATTGTCATATTTTATCCACCTTTAAATTCTAGATCTGCCTTTTATTCTTAGTCTTAAAGTATATGGTAAATAGGAATATGCAAATGATGATCTCTATATTTTCTTTCAGAATATGTCAGACCTTAGCATGGACCAAGAAACACAGGATGAACACATTACAGGGAACCAAGATTTAGGATTCTTACATATGGTTATATATGCCCTATAAGTACATTATTTTGTAGCGTTTTTTTTAATTGTTTTTCATTTTAATGATTTTAAATGGGATATATGTTTCAAATAATATTTCAGTTCTCATTCAACCTGAAAGAACATTCTGATTAATTTTAAATATAATTTTTTCCAAAAGAATAATTTAGTTTAAACACAAATGATCAAGAAAACTTTGTATAACCCAGTGTCAAATATGTTGCTGTGAATTTATTTTATTAAAAAAAAATAAAAAATATGAATATTTTATTATCATTGTCATGTGACCAGCAATACAATATCAAAGAAATCTTATATTGTTTCTGCTTTATGTTTTGAACTTGGAATTCCTAAGAAATCCTAGCAATTCCAATACTTTTCTGTTTGAAAATTCCTATGAATTCCAGGGTTTTTCTGTTTTGAAATTCATAGGAATTCCAATGTTTTTTTCTTTAGATTTTCTAGGAATTCTAAGGAAATCCAATGTTTTTCCATTTCAGAATTCCTAGGAAATCCTAGCAATTTCCAATGCTTTCTGCTTTGAAATTCCTACAAATTCCAATGTTTTTCCACCTGAGATTTCATAGGAATTCCTAGGAAAGCGCAGCCAATACCGCCAATGTAATCCAACAAAATCCAATCCCGTATTCCTATGATTTTCCTGGAATTTCTAGGAATACTTAGGATTTTTTTTTTAGGGATTCTAAGTAATTTCATGAAAATCTTTTCAATCCAATTTTCGCAAGGGAAAGCCGCGACTATATGCTCGCTCCCCCGAAAATTTCGGGTAGCATTAAAAGCATAACTATACTGACGAGATAAAAAAACGCCTCATCGGGAATTTCCGCTATATATTGTATATACCGCACTCTTAATGCCACATAATATTCCAAAGAAATCCCAAGATGTTTTGTAAAACAAAGTTGCAGTTGGTTAGAGAAAGGACACAACTGTTGTAGACGTTTTAATCACAGTACACTTTATAACAAGAAATTCATAAATATTGAAGTTCCTCTTTGAAAAATTGACTATTTTAGTACTGTATTTAACGTAAAGAGTTTGCAGAAATTTGCATCCTAAGTTTGCTCACATGCTTGAGCCAAACAGATACTCTGCCAATAATCAAACTTTGAAGAAATACAATTTGCTGTGTTTTGTGTTGTTTTAGTATTTTTTGCGAAAAGAAAGGTCTTACGTAGCCACGTACCATTCGATTAACAGCAGCATAGTGTACATACAATATATAGCGGAAATTCCCGATGAGGCGTTGCTTTATCTCGTCAGTATATATTAAGAGGTCAATTTGATTAAGAGGCCATCTGTTATAAGAGGCCTACTGTTTTAAGGGACCAACTGTATTAAGAGACAATAACTGGTCACCAGCATTAAGATCCCAACTGTATTAACAGGTCAACTCTTGGAGACCACCTGTCTTAAAAGTTATTTTTGTATAAAATATAATGCAGCCCTGGAGTTGTCTCTTTATACAGATTTGAAGCGCAGATTTGAAGCGCATCAGTGTCCAAGAGGGTAACGAAGGTGCGGTTGAAACCTTCCCGCCTCAACTCTGTGGATTCGAATCCCACTGGGAGCAGAGCTCGACTTGAGAAGTGGGTGGTCTGCCTCCACCACTAAAAATTGACCATCATAGATAGATTATGAACTGAAAAATGATGTTCAAGGTCATTCAATCATTTAGGTAGATTTGAATACTAGCTCGACTTACTTCAATGTAAAGTAATCCTTCCAGTGGTAGATTTCGGGTGTGTTTTCCTTAGAGAATGACCTCCCTGTGACTGTGAACCTCTCAAGGAATGTGTCAGCTTCAGCTTTAAGCTATAAGGTGTAACAAAATTTATTAATTCATCTTTTTCAAGTAAAATATCCATGTACAAGTTATAACAAGAAGCAGTCTGAGAGACAGCCATATCCCCGACGCAGTATTTTTTGCTATGTATGGCCTTGATATTTTAGACATGGGTCTCTGCTACGACATGAGTTGTTGCTTCTTTCTCGCAGGATTTTCACCAAACCAGGGTTAGACACTAACGTTTTATGACTACTAGCCTACAGGGCTAGTGCCTTCTTATTTTTACTAGCCCTTCTTAAAACCGACTAGTCTTCCTTTTACTCTTTTGCGGCAAAATAAAAATATACCATAATATCATGGCTTGGCAGCTCCATGGATAAGGCCTCCAGGCTTTGGAGCTATAGACAGACATCTGACCAGCGTGGGTTCTCTCCCTCGCAAAGAGGCATATCTGTGTAGAAACTTCATAATCCGGCTCCATCTATAGCTGAGGTTGCATTTCCTATATGACTGTACTGCTTGTAAATATTGCAAGACAACAGCTTTGTGACTAGGTAATAGTCAAATTTATTTATAAGCCACGGCCATTATACCTTTCTTTGCAGCGGCCTGCATAAGGCATTTTCTACAATCAAATTTCTTTTAAAGTCATGCCGACTGGGAACTGGGAAAAGGGCTCTGTAGGCACTTACACGATGGCTAAAATACACGCGAATGTGTTTATTTGAATCATGTTGTTTTTTGCTGATGACGCTTTTCCTATTCTGTTTTTCGTTTGTTTTGATGGAGACAGTGTTCCGTATTTAAATATCGCCACATGTTTGTTTACAATGTGAAGGTCATCATGTCAATAAAATGCTTAGAAATTAATACAGTGATAGAAATGCTAGCATCTCTACAGAAAAAAACGCGGGTTATTTTTCAGCATTTTGCTCCCTCAAAGAAAAAAGTGCCAATCAGTGGCAATTTTCAGCATCAGGATCATATAAGATCATTTAAAATCGACATTTAAATAATAAAAACAACTAGCCCGTCGGGCTTGTCAACTGTGAGTTTTTACTAGTCCTTCTCGAAAGTGACTAGCCTCGGGCTAGCGGGCTAGCGTTAGTGTCGAACCCTGCAAACTTCACCAGAACGTTTCTAATGTGCATCTTACATCATGTGCAAATTTTCGAGTCGCTCTGATCTACTTTCGACAAAACACAGGTCACATCCGGTCTCTGACATGCATCCCCTACTGTTAATGACATTAATTGGGGGTGGGGGTGGGGGGTATGGGCGGGGGGCAAGTAGGGGGCAATCGGCCAGTGTGGGGAGGGGGAAGGGTAGGGTAAAAAAAAGCCAGGCCAGAAAGCCCCTACCTCCAATTACCAAGCATTTATTATCATAAATTAAAAACGATTAATACAATTATACATTATAGGATCGCTTGACTTTGTCCTGTTTGGTTGTATTTGGGCCAATAAAATACATACACGGATGCTGTAATGTAAATTGTTTTCGGGCCAGCAACATATCAGCCGGGCCAGCAATATTTTGAAGTTCACGGTGGGCCAATGATTTGAAAAGTTTTTCGTGAAGACTGTGTTTATGAAAGAAAAAGAGCCCTGACTTAATTTTCTGAGTTTCCTGTTTGGCTGATGTACCTTGGTCTTTATTTCTGTATAGTTACAATAGTTTCATATTCAGCCCTCCATATTTATGGTTAGTTGCGTACAGTATTTACTATTATTTGTTAAGTATACTTACAATGTGTTGCATGAAATCAGTAATTTTCATATCCCCCCCACCCCCCACACACACACTTTTTCTATCTGTTCTGTATCTGATATCAAGAAATATCTTATTTTAGTTATAGTTTATAAGGTTATGAAAATACCGAGTGTGTGGAAAAAATACACAACATACATAATATAACAGCGTTTTTTTTCACCATTTTGGGAATGGGTCCGTGACCGGTCAAATTGGAAAAAAACACGCGATTTTTCTCAAAATTGGAAAAAAACGCGTGTTTTTTCTCAGAATTGGGGGAAAAAAAAGTTTTTGTATTTTGTTCAGTTTACACAGAAAAGCAGAAGAAACGTCGAAAACCCTGGTAAAAAACTTTATTAAGAAAATTATTCTAAAACATTTTACAATTTTGGGAAGAAAAATCTGAAATTGGGATTTTTTTTCTCGATTTTTTTTACTCAAAATTGGGGAAAATGCTATTTTTTGGCGATTGGAAACGGGTCCTTTTACCAGACCCATCCAAAGAAGGAAAAAAAACGCTGTATAAATTAAAATTATTTTTTAGAAAATAACATATTTTCCATACAGTACACTATTTTTTTAAAATGTAATAGAAACCAGACATACAATTTTATTTGGCCTTAAGCATCTGACTTAATTTATCACAGAAATACACAGGTACTTGAATGCCATCTTTTGATTATTGCCTTCTATTATTATAATTATGTATCTATGATATTTAAATTATAATAATGGCAGGTAATAAGGCCAAAAAAACAACAACTGTGTTTCCGGTGGCCCGACCGATCCTATTTTTAAGGGGCCGACCCTAAAACTTTTTATGAAAAAAATAAATATAATAAAATTATTATTATTATTATTTATTTTTTTAAATTTGTTCTGAACAATGATTTATCATAATATATCCAGGTAAACTGACATCACAGAGAAACATTCAGTTGTATCATCAACATGTATGGGGTTTATGAGATAAATACATGTAGAATCTCACAATATCTTGCTTAAAAAAAAAAAAAAAGCAAAAAAAAAGATATGCCTACCGACCTACCTACCCTGTTCGTTTAGAGCATGCAATAGTGAAAGCACCTAATTTTGTTTTTTTTGCCTAATCAAAAGATGCAATTTCCTATCAGGGCCCTCATTTGGTCATTTCTGCCGCCGTTATTCGGCGGCAGTCCCCCACCTGAAAAGTATCTTTTTCTCCCCCAAAAAATGATATTTTCCCCCCTCAGAAATTCTTAAAAAAAAAAAAAAAAAAAAAAAAAATCCGATTTTCAAGACGATATGCTCACGATGTCGTGTTTACCGGTTTGAAAAAGACGTTTTGATTATTATTCGACTGTTTTTAGACTGTTTATCGTGCACAGGACGTTTTAACTATTATCGGGCACTGACTCAACCAGATGCCCAACTGGACAGGGCAATAGGTTTTTTTCGGGATAAAAAAGAGAAGGGTTGACTTTTAATGTGGATCTCCGATGAAAACATGCCATTGATGGTTATTAAGTGGAGTTTTTTTATCAGAAAAAGAACCAGATGGTTGACGAATGTATGTTAATAAAGTGAAACGTGTTAATCAAACAGAGTTTTTTATTGTTGTAAAAATTCCCCCGTTACAAAAATTCCCCCTTCTGAGGGCTGCGGGCCCCTTCCCCAAAGTAGCGTGAGGGCCCTGCCTATGAGTAAATATATATCTGAATACATATATTTGACAGAACTTAAGACATATATATATATACATGGTTATTCAGGGATTTTTCTAGGCCTAATTTGGGGCTGATTTTTGGCCCCATCCCAATCCAAAATATCCTCATATTTTCCCCAAAAAAGCAAAATATTTTCCCAAAATACAAAAAAAATACATAGGTATATATACTTATTGTTTTCTTATATTAAATGTTGCCCTACTTGTTGTAGACTTGTATAAGAGCTTGATTTTGAAACATGTTTAATGTCTTACTATGCAATCTAATAGGATTATTCTTTTTCCAATTTGTAGATTTCACGTGCATTTTTCCAATTCAAAAGACCCCTGGCACCACTTCCAGAAATGCAGAAAAATCCCCAAAAAAACATCACCAATTAGGCCAAGGCCTACTGTTTTATATAATAGATGAAAACCTGAGTGACCCTGAATCGTTCATCTGATAACGTTTGTCACTAAGAGACACTAAACAAACAGGTGACAAAGTCTAAGATGGATTAAAGAGATATACACTGCAAGTTCAGAATTTTTTTTAAGAAACTATTTTCCAATATATAAACTGATTCCCCTTGGCGGGCATGCTAAAATGTATCACCATGATCACCATTTAAACTAGACCTGAAATTTTAACGAGCGAGCCTAGAGGTAGGTAGGCCGCATATTTCAAATTTTCAAAAATCAAAGTAGAATTTATTTCATTAGAAAGATACATTGTTTTCATAAGTGTTCAGAAAATAATTTTTTTAAAAAAATTGCAAAAGTAATAAAAACAATTCTGCCCACCCTGGTGTCCTTTAACCCCATTGCGCTCTTTGCTCGACCCAGGGAGTACGTTATAATGAGAAGAAACGTTTTCATAAACGCTCTAGTTTATCGATTTATGTTGTCGCGCTAGAACGCCGCCATTTACTATTTTATCGATACAGGTAAATCCCTGCTCGACCCTTGATTGTAATAAATCTAATATATTCATGAAGAACACATGTGCACCTTTGTTTTGACACTGTTCATGTGGGGGTCCGAACCAATGGTTTTCAAAGTATTTTTAGTCTGGAGTTCATCTTTAGTGTTTTAGCTGACAAAAATCGAGGGAATGTCAAAACATGCGGCCTGACCTACCAGATGACCATACACGCTTTCAATATTTTCTGGATGTAGTGTTAGCATGGGAGTACGTTATAACGTAGCAGGGGGTAGGAGTACGTTATAACGTACTCCCTGGTGTTAGGCGCTCCGCAAAGTACAGGAGACACATGCTTTCTAAAGATTGTAAGTAATAAAATAGTTACATCTGCAGCTATCCGTACTCCAGTCATAGCTTACTCCCATATTTTCTTTGTTTTTATTGCTTTTGGCACCGTCGGCGCGTCTTTGATGGAGCTGGAGGTCTTTCTGCACAGTCGGTGAGTCTTTTGATGGGAGCTGGAGGGTCTTTTGATGGGCTGAGGGGTTTTTGATATTTGATACGTCGGTGAGGATTGTGATGGGTGGTTGGAAGGGATGTGTTGGTTATTGTTATCAGCTTTACTGCTCGTGGTTCGGATGTTTTCGGCATTGTTTATTAGGATGAGAGAGGAGTTGAGGAGATGATGTTGGCAGAATGTTTGTCAGGCGATCGTTTGTCTGTTGGATTGGTCAGTTAGGATGTTTGTCGAGAGGGTTCTTTTGGATGTATGAGCTTAGGTGATCTTCAGGCTGGTGGTCGGGAATATTATTTTGTATATGTGTCGATCTTAACTTCAGAGTGGTAAGGGTCAGGGAATTGCGTGTTTGTTTTGTCATATTTACGGTTTGTCCAGCATTTGTTCGCCTAATTCTGGAGTTAGTAGGGTATGAGGTTGGTGTAGGATAGGTCGTGTGGTATATGTGGCCATGCGTTTTTGGGGTAGATATTTGGGGTAGAAGGAGGTTTTGGGATCAGGATATATAGTGGGTTTATGGGAGAGGGAGTGGTGTAGGGGTTGAGGGTATGAGAATGTATGATATTGTGAGAGTGGGAGTATAGGTAGTGAGAGAGAGGTGGTTGATTATTAAATATTAAATTGTATCAGGGAGATGTATGGGTTGGAGAATGTGGTAGGGTGTTGAGTGTTTTGTATTTATTGGGAGTGGATAGAAAGATGTTTGTTATTGGGAGAGAGAGAGGGAGAGAGAGATATATTTGGTGCGGAGGGTTATTTATTGGGGTTTGAAGGGGTGGGGGTTTTAGTAGGGGGGGTGGATGTATGGTGGAATGGTGGTGGTTGTTTTGTTGATTTATTGTGAGTGGTAGAAAGATGGTCGTTAGGGGGGGGGAGAGAGAGAGTAGATGTTGGGAGTTGTGGGGGGTTGGTTATTGGGGGTTTGAAGGGGTGGGGTTGGTAGGGGGGTTGATGTGTGGTGGGATTGGGGTAGGGTTGTTTTGTGATTTATGTGGGTGGATGGGAGAGATGGTGTTTTTTTGGGAGAGAGAGAGGATGGAAGATGTTGGAGTTTGGTGGTGTGGTTGGTTATTGAGGGGTTTGATGGGGGGGGGGTTTAGGTAAGGTGGTGGTTTTATGGTGTTATGGTAGGTTGTGTTTTGGGATTATGTGGAGTGATTGAAAGATGTGTTTTTTTTGATGGGAGTGTTAAAAGATGTGTTTTTTTGATGGAGGTGGATAGAAAGATGTGTTTTTTTGGGATAGGGTGATAGTAGAAGGTGTTTTTGTTGGGAGAGGAGAGGAGGAGAGAGAGAGGTAGATGTTGGAGTTGGTGGGGGTTGGTTATGGGGGTTTGAAGGGGTGTGGGGTTTTAGTAGGGGGTAACTGGTTTGATAGTAAGATTATGGGGTGTAGTGTATTAAAGTTTTGGGTAATTTGAGGTAGAAAAAAGTTAGGTTTGAAGGGGTGAAGACAAGATTATGGTGGGATTGATGATTATATTAGTTGTATGGGATGGGGTTAGTATGTGTTATTGGTGGGGGTATGTATGTGGTTGGGGGTTTAAGTGGGGTTGGTGGGTTAGGGTTATGGTTTGAGGTTTGGATTAGTAGGGTTGGGGAGGGGTTGGAGGTTATGTAGTTTAGAGGTTGATGAGGTTGTGGGGGTTTTGGGTTTTTGTGTGGTGGGAGTTTTTTGGGATGTTTTTTAGTTGAGGGTTTGGTTGAGTAGGTTTGTGGGGTGGGGGGGGTTGGTGGGGTTT